>SJXQ01012867.1:11996-45723 GCA_006408695.1 Aepyceros melampus
GATAAAATAGACTTTAAAACAAAGGCTGTGAAAAGAGACAAAGAAGGCCACTACATAATGATTAAAGGATCAATCCAAGAAGAAGATATAACAATTATAAATATATATGCACCCAACATAGGAGCACCGCAATATGTAAGACTAATACTAACAACTATGAAAGGGGAAATTAACAATAACACAATACTAGTGGGAGACTTTAATACCGCACTCACATATATGGACAGATCAACTAAACAGAAAATTAACAAAGAAACACAAACTTTAAATGATACAATAGACCAGTTAGACCTAATTGATATCTATAGAACATTTCACCCCCAAACAATGAATTTCACCTTTTGCTCCAGTGCTCACGGAACCTTCTCCAGGATAGATCACATCCTGGGCCAGAAATCTAACCTTGATAAATTAAAAAAAAAAAATTGAAATCATTCCAAACATCTTTTCTGACCATAATGCATTAAGATTAGAATGCAATTACAGGACAAAAGCTATTAAAAATTCCAACATATAGAGGCTGAACAACACGCTTCTGAATAACCAACAAATCACAGAAGAAATAAAAATATGCATAGAAACGAATGAAAATGAAAACACAACAATCAAAAAACTGTAGGACACTATAAAAGCAGTGCTAAGAGGAAAATTCATGACAATACAGGCATACCTCAAGAAACAAGAAAAAAGTCAAATAAATAACCTAACTCTACACCTAAAGTAACTAGAAAAGGAAGAAATGGATAACCACAGGGTTAGTAGAAGGAAAGAAATCATAAAAATTAGGGCAGAAATAAATGCAAAAGAAACAAAAGAGACCATAGCAAAAATCAACAAAGCCAAAAGCTGGTTCTTTGATAGTATAAATAAAATTGAGAAACCATTAGCCAGACTCATCACGAAACAAAGGGATAAGAATCAAATCAATAAAATTAGAAATGAAAATGGAGAGATCACAACAGAAAACACAGAAATACAAAGGATCATGAGTCTACTGCTGCTGCTGCTGCTGCTGCTAAGTCACTTCAGTGTGTCTGACTCTGTGCGACCCCGTAGATGGCAGCCCAACAGGCTCCATTGTCTCTGGGATTCTCCAGGCAAGAAAAGTGGAGTGGGTTGCCATTTCCTTCTCCAATGCATGAAAGTGAAAAGTGAAAGTGAAGTCACTGAGTCATGTCCAACTCTCAGCGACCCCATGGACTGCAGCCTACCAGGATCCTCTGTCCATGGGAGTTTCCAGGCAAGAGTACTAGAGTGGGATGCCATTGCATTCTCTGTAAGAGACTGCTATCAGCAGTTATATGCCAATAAAATGGACAATGTGGAAGAAATGAACAAATTCTTAGAAAAGTACAAATTTGCAAAACTGAACCAGAAAGAGATAGAAAATCTTAACAGACCCATCACAAGCACGGAAATTGAAACTATAATCAGAAATCTTTCAGCAAACAAAAGCCCAGTTCCAGATGGCTTCACAGCTGAATTCTACCAAAATTCAGAGAAAAGCTAACACCTATTCTACTCAAACTCTTCTAGAAAATTGCAGAGGAAGGTAAACTTCCAAACTCATTCTATGAAGCCACCATCATCCTGATACCAAAACCTGACAAAGATATCACACACACAAAAAAGGAAAACTACAAGCCAATATCACTGATGAACATAGATGCAAAAATCTTTATCAAAATTCTAGCAATCAGAATCCAACAACACATTAAAAAGATCATACACCATGACCAAGTGGGCTTTATCTCAGGGATTCAAGGATTCTTCAATATCCACAAATCAATCAATGTAATTCAGCACATTAAAAAATTGAAAAATTAAAGACAATGATTACCTCAATAGATGCAGAGAAGGCCTTCAACAAAACTCAACATCCATTTATGATAAAAACTCTCCAGAAAGTAGGAATAGAAGGAACATACCTCAACATAATAAAACCTATATATGACAAACCCACAGCAAATATTATCCTTAATGCTAAAAAATTGAAAGCATGTCCCCTAAAGTCAGGAACAGGACATGGGTGCCCATTTTCCCTGCTATTATGCAACATAGTTCTGGAAGTTTTGGCTACAGCAATCAGAGCAGAAAAAGAAATAAAAGGAATCCAGATTGGAAACAAAGAAGTAAAACTCTCAGTTTGTAGATGACATGATCCTCTACATAGAAAACCCTAAAGACTCCACCAGAAAATTACTAGAGCTAATCAATGAATATAGTAAATTTGCAGGATATAAAATCAACACACATAAATCCCTTGTATTCCTATACACTGACAATGAGAAAGCAGAAAAAGAAATTAAGGAAACAATTCCATTCATCATTGCAACAAAAAATTTATATACATAGGAATATACCTACCTAAAGAAACTAAAGACCTACATATAGAAAATTATAAAACACTGATGAAAGAAATCAAAGAGGACACTAATAGATGGAAAAATATCATGGATTGGAAGAATCAACATAGTGAAAATGAGTATACTACGCAAAGCAATCTAAGGATTCAATGCAATCCCTATCAAGCTACCAGCAGTATTTTTCACAGAGCTATAACAAATAATTTCACAATTTGTATGGAAATACAAAAAACCTTGAATAGCCAAAGCCACCTTGAGAAAGAAGAATGGAACTGGAGGAATCGACCTGCCTGACTTTAGGCTCTACTACAAAGCCACAGTCATCAAGACAGTATGGTACTGGCACAAAGACAGAAATATAGATTAATGGAACAAAATAGAAAGCCCAGAGATAAATCCACACACCTATGGACACCTTATCTTCAACAAAGGAGGCAAGAATATATACAGTGGATGAAGACAATCTCTTTAAAAAGTGGTGCTGGGAAACTGGTCAACCACTTGTAAAAGAATAAAACTAGATCACTTTCTAACACCATACACAAAAATAAACTCAAAATGGATTAAAGATCTAAATGTAAGACCAGAAACTATAAAACTCCTAGAGGAGAACATAGGCAAAACACTCTCGACATAAATCACAGCAGGATTCTCTATGATCCGCCTCCCAGAATACTGGAAATTGAAGCAAAAATAAACAAATGGGACCTAATTAAACTTAAAAGCTTCTGCATAACAAAGGGAACTATAAGCAAGGTGAAAGACAGCCTTCTGAATGGGAGTAAATAATAGCAAATGAAGCAACTGACAAACCACTAATCTCAAAAATATACAAGCAGCTTATGCAGCTCAATTCCAGAAAAATAAATTACCCAATCAAAGAATGGGCCAAAGAACTAAATAGACATTTCTCCAAAGAAGACATACAGATGGCTAACAAACACATGAAAAGATGTTCAACATCATTCATTATCAGAGAAATGCAAATCAAAATCACAATGAAGTACCATTTCATGCCAGTCAGAATGGCTGTGATACAAAAGTCAACAAGAAATGAATGCTGGAGAGGGTGTGGAGAAAAGAGATCCCTGCCGGGGTCCAGCCCCGGTGGATCCAGGGATATTCAAAGTGGGGACAGAGCGGACGAGATAGGACAGGACAGGACAGGATAGGATAGGGTAGCTCAGGATAGGATAGGATAGTAGGAAGTTAATAGAAAAATAGAAGGCTGAATAACTTGGTTTACTGGGAAAGCCAATAAAATATCAAGACAAGAGTTTTGCACCATCTACGTAGGCCACCGATGTCCGCTTGAATCTCTAAAGGGGCCCCACCATGGGTCCCTTTTCTTGCAGAACTTAGAGCCAGTGCAAGTAAGTAGACATGGTGAGCTTCCCACTCCAGATGGGAATTAAGCCTGGAGTTAGAGTACAAGAGGACAGGGACAGAGAGACATGGGGGGAGCCAGATATCTTTAAAGAAGGAGTTCGGGAGAACAAGTCATCCAAGAACTGGTCTGCAAAACTGGTATGAGAAACGCTGGTCCGGAAAAACTGCTCAGAGAAACTGTTCCCAAGAAAAACTGGTCCAAACTTTATTTTTCACATGTCCTTTTTATACAATGAAGATCAATAGGTTTCACAAATTTTGGCAATGACAGCAGCCCTGACTCTTATCGAGAGCAGGCTTATTTTCTGCTTGCCTAATTGTATACACAAGTCTTAGGTAATTTACATCATCTTCCAGGCAAAAAGCCAATTCAACAATTTACAGCTCTTTTCTGATAAGTGTTATTTTTTCAAGGTCTGGTGCCATTCTCAGGAGGCACTAAACAAAGTTGCATTCTCACATAGCAAGGACACAGCAAACAAGAGGGAGTACAATGATTTATAAAAGAAAGCAATTAACTTGAAAGCCTAGTGTTGCTAACATCAAAAAACTACTACATATCTATTTCCAAATATTGTTTGTATAGCAGAAACTTCCAGGTGCAAATAAGGAGGTCTGGCAGTGATCATTGAGGCAACAGTGAAGTCTATATCACTACTAAAGCTTTGGCTCTTAGAAAATGTTTGTAACTTTACAACAGTTTAAGGCCTATTTGCCCATCACAGTTGAGGGTTGCGAGCAATTCACAAGCTTGTAAAAGGTCAGGGGAACCTGTTTAGGCAGGCTATAGTGTTATCAAAGGGGGGCTGAGCTGAAACACTCCTTTTAAATGCAGGAAGCTAAAGCTTTGAATTAACTCTTTCTGAGAAACTGTCAGAGAATAGTGGGGAAACAGAGAAATACAGACAAATTCTTATTTTGGGGGGTACATGCTCAGGAAAAACCAGGGAGAAATCCAATGACTCAAATAGCCCTGCCATCTGAGTCTGCCACGTGACCCTGTCACGGGTGGGATTCCTCATGCTGGCCTCCGACAGTGGTCAGGGGAACCTGTTTAGGCAGGCTATAGTGTTATCAAAGGGGGGCTGAGCTGAAACACTCCTTTTAAATGCAGGAAGCTAAAGCTTTGAATTAACTCTTTCTGAGAAACTGTCAGAGAATAGTGGGGAAACAGAGAAATACAGACAAATTCTTATTTTGGGGGGTACATGCTCAGGAAAAACCAGGGAGAAATCCAATGACTCAAATAGCCCTGCCATCTGAGTCTGCCACGTGACCCTGTCACGGGTGGGATTCCTCATGCTGGCCTCCGACAGAACCCTCTTACACTGTTGGTGGGAATGCAAATTAGTACAGCCACTATGGAAAACAGTGTGGAGATTCCTTTAAAAATTGCAAATAGAACTGCCTTATGATCCAGCAATCCCACTGCTGGGCACACACACCAAGGAAACCAGAATTGAAAGTGACACGTGTACCCCAATGTTCATCGCAGCACTATTTATAATAGCCAGGACATGGAAGCAACCTAGATGTCCATCAGCAGATGAATGGATAAGAAAGCTGTGGTACATATACACAATGGACTATTACTCAGCCATTAAAAAGAATACATTTGAATCAGTTCTAACGAGGTGGATGAAGCTGAAGTATACAGAGTGATTATACAGAGTGAAGTAACACAGAAAGAAAAATACCAATACAGTATACTTACACATATATATGGAATTTAGAAAGATGGTAATGATAAACCTGTANCAATGGACTATTACTCAGCCATTAAAAAGAATACATTTGAATCAGTTCTAACGAGGTGGATGAAGCTGAAGTATACAGAGTGATTATACAGAGTGAAGTAACACAGAAAGAAAAATACCAATACAGTATACTTACACATATATATGGAATTTAGAAAGATGGTAATGATAAACCTGTATGCGAGACAGCAAAAGAGACACAGATGTATAGGACAGCATTTTTGACTCTGTGGGAGAGGGAGGGGGTGGGATGATTTGGGAGAGTGGCAGTGTAACATGTATGATATCATAGGTGAAACGAATTGCCGGTCTAGGTTCAATGCAGGATGCAGGATGCTTAGGACGGATACACAGGGATAATCCAGAAAGATGGTGTGGTGGGGGATGGGGGAGGTGAGGGTTGGGATTGGGAGTTCATGTACAGTCGTGTATAGCAAAATGAATACAGTATTGTAAAGCAAAACAAACTAAAAAATAAAAATTAATTAAAAAAAAACCTCACAAACTGTGTAGTCTAGAAATACCAAAAAAAAAAAAATAAGGAAAAGTTATGTCATGAATACATAAAATATATGCATTAAACAGATAGTAGTCTATTTTCATCATTTTTACCATAAAATATATACAAATTGATTATAGAAAGTTAATATTTATCAAAAATTCCATACATAATCACAGACCATACATGGTACCATTCCCAGCTGTGAGAAATGTAAGCAAACATAATGATGCAAATTGTATAAATTTAAGTGGAGTAAATATTGTACTAAGTTATAGTTTCATAGTCACCTCCTACTACTATTGTGTGAGTTCAAGTGTTGCAAGTATCTGCTTAAAATACTCCTCTGATGCAATTCATCTCCACTGGAGCAGTTGGTAGGTTCAAGCAAATTGTGTATCCATGTAAAAAAGTGATCATTCTGCATCTTCAAACCAGTAGTACAATGCTGTATGAATTGCTAAATATCAGAAGCAGTAAGAACCTGCTACCATTGCAAGGCTTTAGGAAAAGAAGATAAAGAGTGCTGAGATAATAAAGAGAAGTCCACTTCCATTTTACATAATAGTGAAGCAGGAAAGTGCAGGATCAAAATATGTGTGAAAACAAAAGGATGTAGATATATACACTTCAGATTCCTATGCTGTTAACAGATCTCAGACATCGAATTATTATTATTCCACTCCAATTAAAATACAATATTATACTGTGAAACAGAAAAAAAGAAAGCCCAGAGATAAATCCACACACCTATGGACACCTTATCTTTGACAAAGGAGGCAAGAATATACAATGGATTAAAGACTTTCTCTTTAACAAGCGGTGCTGGGAAAACTGGTCAACCACTTGTAAAAGAGAGAAAATAGAACACTTTCTAACATCATACACAAAAATAAACTCAAAATGGATTAAATATCTAAACATCAGACAAGAAACTATAAAACTCTTAGAGGAGAACATAGGCAAGACACTCTCCAGCATAAACCACAGCAGGATCCTATATGATCCACCTGCCAGAATACTGGAAATAAAAGCAAAAATAAACAAATGGGACCTAATTAAACTTAAAAGCTTCTGCACAACAAAGGAATCTATAAACAAGGTGAAAAGACAGCCTTCTGAATGGGAGTAAATAATAGCAAATGAAGCAACTGACAAACCACTAATCTCAAAAATAAAGAAGCAACTTATGCAGCTCAATTCCAGAAAAAATAAATGACCCAATCAAAAATGGGCTAAAGAACTAAATAGATATTTTTCCAAAGAGGACATACAGATGGCTAGCAAACACATGAAAAGATGCTCAACATCACTTATTATCAGAGAGATGCAAGTCAAAACCACAATAAGGTATCCTTTCACACTAGTCAGAATGGCTGTGACCCAAAAGTCTACAAGCAATGAATGCTGGAGAGGGTGTGGAGAAAAGTGAATCCTCTTACACTGTTGGTGGGAATGCAAATTAGTACAGCCACTATGGAGAACAGTGTGGAGTTTCCTTATAAAATTTTAAATAGAACTGCCTTATAATCCAGCAATCCCACTGCTGGGCATACACACCGAGGAAACCAGAATTGAAAGAGACACGTGTACTCCAGTGTTCATCACAGCACTGTTTATAGTAGCCAGAACATGGAAGCAACCTAAATGTCCATCAGCAGGTGAATGAATAAGAAAGCTATGCTACATATACAAAATGGAGTTTTACTCAGCCTTTAAAAATAATACATTTGAATCCGTTCTAATGAAGTGGATGAAACTTAAGCCTATAATACAGAGTGAGGTAAGCCAGAAAGAAAAACACCAATACAGTATTCTAACTCTCTCTCTCTTTCTCTCTTTCTCTCTCTCTCTCTCTCTCTCTCTCTCTCTCTCTCTCTCTCTCTCTCTCTCNAAAAATAACTGTGCTGCTGTTTTCTTCACTTTTCATTTTAAGGGAAAACATGACCATATTCTAGAAAAAGTTTTGAATGAAGGGGAAAAGACTTTCCTAATTCTGCAAGGTATCTCAGCAGACATGTTGAATTGTGAGCATCTTCTAAATGATCAGAACCTCTCCCTGTGACAGGACTTGATGAAATTTTGGTTGAGGTGCATGAGGGAGACAGGTATAAGAGACACCACACACACACACACACACACACACACACACACACACACACACAATTTAGAAAGATGGTGATGATAACCCTCTATGCAAGACAGCAAAAGAGACACAGATGTATAGAGTGGACTTTTGGACTCTGTGGGAGAGGGCGAGGGTGGGATGATGTGGGAGAATGGCATTGCAACATGTATACTTTCAGATAAGAAACGAATCACCAGTCTATGTTCAATGCAGGATGCAGGACACTTGGGGCTGGAGCACAGGGATGATCCAGAGAGATGGTATGGGGTAGGAGGTGGGAGGAGGATTCAGCATTGGGAACTCATGTACACCTGTGGCGGATTCATGTCAATGTATGGCAAAAACAATACAGTATTGCAAAGAAAAATGAAGTAAAAATAAAAAGTTAATAAAAAAAAGAAAAGAAGAAATAAAAGAGAAAAAAATCACAAAAATTATAAAAAAATATGAAGTTTACTTTTAAAAAAGAGGGTCTTTTCTTTTCTTTTTTGCAAGGTAATAGTAGGTTAGAAAAGTGAAAATTAAAGGAGTATTAGAGGACTTAAAATTTAAAAAAAATTAAAAATAAAGAATGATCATAAAAATATTAAAAATATACCTAGGACTTTCTCTGGTGTTGTTCTTGTATAGTGGGGTCAGTTAATTTTTGAATAGTTCCTTGGTCAGGCTCATATTTCTCAATAACTATAGGCCCCTTCCTATGTTCAGTTCAGTTCAGTCGTGCAGTCGTGTCCGACTCTTTGCAACCCCATGAATCGCAGTACACCAGGCCTCCCTGTCCATCAGCAACTCCTGGAGTTCACTCAGACTCATGGCCATTGAGTCCATGATGCCATCCAGCCATCTCATCCTCGGTCGTCCCTTTCTCCTCCTGCCCTCAATCCCTCCCAGCATCAGGGTCTTTTCCAATGAGTCAACTGTCCGCACAAGGTGGCCAAAGTACTGGAGCTTCAGTTTTAGCATCATTCCTTCCAAAGAAATCCCAGGGTTGATCTCCCTCAGAATGGACTGGTTGGATCTCCTTGCAGTCCAAGGGACTCTCAAGAGTCTTCTCCAACACCACAGTTCAAAAGCATCAATTCTTCTGCGCTCAGCCTTCTTCACAGTCCAACTCTCATTATAGTGGGGTCAGTTAATTTTTGAATAGTTCCTTGGTCAGGCTCATATTTCTCAATAACTATAGGCCCCTTCCTATGTTCAGTTCAGTTCAGTCGTGCAGTCGTGTCCGACTCTTTGCAACCCCATGAATCGCAGTACACCAGGCCTCCCTGTCCATCAGCAACTCCTGGAGTTCACTCAGACTCATGGCCATTGAGTCCATGATGCCATCCAGCCATCTCATCCTCGGTCGTCCCTTTCTCCTCCTGCCCTCAATCCCTCCCAGCATCAGGGTCTTTTCCAATGAGTCAACTGTCCGCACAAGGTGGCCAAAGTACTGGAGCTTCAGTTTTAGCATCATTCCTTCCAAAGAAATCCCAGGGTTGATCTCCCTCAGAATGGACTGGTTGGATCTCCTTGCAGTCCAAGGGACTCTCAAGAGTCTTCTCCAACACCACAGTTCAAAAGCATCAATTCTTCTGCGCTTAGCTTTCTTCACAGTCCAACTCTCATATCCATACATGACCACAGGAAAAACCATAGCCTTGACTAGATGGACCCTAGTCGGCAAAGTAATCTCTGCTTTTGAATATACTATCTAGGTTGGTCATAACTTTTCTTCCAAGGAGTAAGCGCTTATGTAGTCAGTAGTAATGACAGGGTTTTATCTATTGCACCTGTCACTTCCAAGGCGGTTCCCTTTGTTTTAGCTTCTTCTGTTTGCTGGTCTCTTCAGTGTCTGATTTTCACCCTGACACAAAGAGGGCAGTCAGTCAATTCAGTTCAGTCACTCAGTAGTGTCCAACTCTTTGCAACCCCATGAATCGCAGTATGCCAGGGCTCCCTGTCCATCACCAACTCCTGCAGTTCACTCAGACTCATGTCCATTGAGTCCGTGATGCCGTCCAGCCGTCTCATCCTTGGCCGACCGCTTCTCCTCCTGCCCCCAATCCCTCCCAGCATCAGGGTCTTTTCCAGTGAGTCAACTCTTCGCATAAGGTGGCCAAAGTACTGAGGGCGGTGGTGGACACTTTTTAAAGGCTCACTTGTTCTCTAGTGCTACGGGGAGGGAGGGATGCTGCAAACAATGCTAACATGTGCTCGCAGTGCCTCAGCCACACTGGGCCTGCCCTCACTCACAGTGCAGGTACCCTTCCTGCCTACACAGTTCAGGCTCTAGGTTGCTCCACTGAGGACTGTCCGAGCCTGGCCCTGGGCTGCATGCACTTCTCAGGTCTAAGCCACTCAGGTTCAGGGACTCAGGACGTCCTCAGAGGTGCAGACTCGATTGGGCCTGCATTTTGTGCCCTACACAGGCCCACGCAGCTCATGTGATGAGGTGTTTGATGAGCACAGTCACTGTGACTTATCACCTCCCCCATCCCTGCCACTCGATTTTCTGGGTGTACAACCAGTGCACCTTCTCAGGTGGATGTTGACCATCCAGAATCCTAAGAAGTCTTAGTTAGCAAAGAAACCTGCTTACAGTTTTGTACATAATGTCTCTCTGGGGCTGCAATTTCCCCCTTCTGGCTCTGGCTGCCTGTCACTGGAGGGGGATGGTGTGCAGCCATCTATCTCTGTTCAGCCCTTTGTTCTGTGCATGGGCCTGGTGGTGTCTTAGGTTAGGGATGGCTTTTGGCATGGTAGTTATCTCACAGTTTGGTTTCCTAGCCCACGTTATTTCGTCAGATTGTGCTCAGGGCATTCAGGCCAGATCCTTACTCTAAGCAATGCAGTCTGCACCTCCCTGCCCAGCCCCTGCTTGCAAGTGGCCGGTGCAGGTGCCTGCACTACTTCTCCATGGGGGGAGTTGCCTTTGGGCTCATAACCTGTGGATTTTAATTGTTTATTTATTGTTCCTCCCTTTATGTTGCCCTCTGTTCTTCCAAGGCTTGCCACAGACTTGGCAGTGAGAAGGTTTCCTGGTGTTCGGAAACTTCTCTCTTTTTAAGACTCCCTTCCTGGGATGCAGCTCCATCACTATTGTCCCACCCATGACAGAGTCATGTGGCACAGTCAGATGGCAGAGCAATTTGAGTTATCGGATTTCTCCTTGGTTTTTCCTGAGCATTGTACCCCCCAAAATAAGAATTTGTCTGTTTCCCCACTATTCTCTGACAGTTTCTCAGAAAGAGTTAATTCAAAGCTTTAGCTTCCTGCATTTGAAAGGAGTGTTTCAGCCCAACCCCCTTTGATAAAGCTCTAGCCTCCCTAGCAGGTTCCCCTAACCTTTTACAAGCTTGTGAATTGCTCACTACCCACCAAATGTGAGTGGCAAAAAGGCCTTGAAGTGTTTCAAAGTTAAAAACCTTTTCTAAGAGCCAAAACCCTATTAGTGATAGGATTTAGCTGTTGCCTCAATGATTGCTGTCAGACCTCCTTATTTGCACCTGGAAGTTCAGCTATACAAACAATATTTAGAAAAAGATATGTAGTATTTTTTTTTGATGTTAGTAACACTAGGCTTTCAAGTTAATTGCTTTCTTTTATAAATCATTGTACTCCCTCTTGCTTGCTGTGTGCTTGCTATGTAAGAATGCAACTTCATTTAGTGCCTCTCGAGAATGGCACCAGACCTTGGGAAAAAAAAAAAAAAAACACTTATCAGAAAAGAGCTGTAAATTGTTGAATTGGCCTTTTGGCCAGAAGATGATGTAAATTACCTAAGACTTGTGTATACAATTAGGTATGCAGAGAATAAGCCTGGCTCGATAAGAGTCAGGACTGCTGACATCATCAAAATTTGTGAAACCCATTGATCTTCTATGTATAAAAAGGCCATGTGAAAAATAATGTTGGACCAGTTTTCTCGGACCAGTTTTCTCAGACAAGTTTCTCAGATGATTCTCTCTCTTGAACTCCTTCATTGAAGAATGAAATCTGGCTCCCCCCATGTCTCTTTGTCTCTGCCCTCTTGTACTCTAACTCCAGGCTGAATTCCCATCTGAAGCAGGGGGGCTCACCACGTCTACTTACTTGCCCTGGCTCTAAGATCTGTGGCTGTAAGATCTGTGAGAAAAGGGACCCACGGTGGGGCCCCAAGAGGATGCCGTGGCCCACGTACATGGTGCAAATCTCTTGTCTTGAGATTTTATTGGCCTTCCCCATAAACCAAGTTACTCAGCCTTATTTTCTCCACTAATTTCCTACTATTCTATCCTATCCTGAGCTATCCTAACCTTTCCCGTCCTGTTCTATCTGCCTTCTCTGTCCCCGCTTTGAATATCCCTGGATCCACTGGGGCTGGACCCTGGCACACTACCTCTTTTCTCTCTCTCTCTCTCTCTTTTTTTGTATTTTATATTTTTCCTACCTCTTTTTGAAGACAATGGGCTGCTTTACTGGGTGCCTGATGTCCTCTGCCAGCATTCAGATGTTGTTTTGTGGAATTTACTCAGTGTTTAAATGTTCTTTTGATGAATTTGTGGGGGCAAAAGTGGTCTCCCCATCCTATTCCTCCACCATCTTAGGACTGCCCTCAATTCCAATTTATATCTATTATCAACAAAACTGAAATTTTCCTTCAACGTGGCAGAAAGGAATACTTGCCACAAGCTGCTGAGTCATAGGCTCTGCTTCTCTCAGGTAAGCTATTCTGTAACAAGATAGAAATACTGACTTCCACAGAAACCAGCAAGGATGGATGTGTGTGCCTGACAGATTCAAACCAATGTGCATCACTTAAGTGACAAGCCAGCTTGAGTCTGAAAGGACACTGACCTGCATAAACCCCATAGTTAATAACAGAAGTCTATGAACTTCAGGAGACTGAGAATCTTCTGGGAAGTTTGCAGAGAAGAGAAAGAAACTCACAGGGCTTGAGAAGCCCATTTTCTCCATGCTTTTAGTGACTACAGTTCCGTAGCTCAGTCACATCTGACTTTCTGCAACCCCATGAACTGCAGCACGCCAGGCCTCCCAGTCCATCACCAGCTCCCAGAAATTGCTTAAACCCATGTCCATCGAGTTGGTGATGCCATCCAACCATCCCATTCTCTGTCGTCCCTTTCTCCACCTGCCTTCAGTCTTTCCCAGCATCAGGGTCTTTTCCAATGAGTCAACTCTTCCCATCAGCTAGCCAAAGTATTGGAGTACTTAGCAGGAGCCTTTGCAGAAGGGCTGTGGAAGCTGCTATGCTCTCTAACTGCACGTGGTCTCAGCCATTTGCTCACAATACTGAGCGTCACCTCCTCACATTTCCCTCCAGAAGTATAGGGTGCAGGATCGTGAGATCCCCTCCCCCCAAGCTGTGACTGGGCTGCACTGCACAACTAATCTCTTCTCTGTAAAAAGTGCAGGAGCATCAAGAATGGACATCTCAGCGCTCTCTGTCTGCACTTCCTCTTATAGCCTGGGGGACACTCATGGTGACACGTGGTACCCTGCGTGTGTCCCCAGGAATCCTCCATATGACACATATTATGAATATACATTATATACATTTACATCCCCAGTGGCTTAGACAGTAATGAATCTGTCTATAATGCAGGAGACCCAGGTTCTATCCCTGGGTCAGGAAGATCCTCTAGAGAAGGAAATGGCAACCCACTCTACTCTCCTCTCAATTGCCTGGAGAATCCCAAGGACAAAGAAGCCTGGAGGCCTACGGTCCATGGGGTCCCAAAGAGTCGGACACTACTGAGTGAATAACACAAATCATAAGTTGCATTAATGGTGTGTGTGTGTGTGTGTGTGTGTCTGTGTGTGTCTGTGTGTGTGTGTTCTCCAGAATCCTTTATATGATAATATTAATTTGTTGTTCAGTTGCTCAGTCCTGAATGGCTGAACAACAACATACTATGTATCATTACTGCAATTCATATTATAAAGATCCATTATACACATGTACTACATAACAAGTTGCACTAATGGTATGTGTGCATATGTGTGTGTGTATGTCCCCAGGAATCCTTTATTTGATACATATTATGTTGTTGTTCAGTCTCTCAGTCATGTCCCTGTTGAACTGAGCAACTGAAAAAAAGCATAATAGGTATCATTGCATGCATGCATGCTAAGTTGCTTCAGTCGTGTCTGACTGTGCCACACTATGGACAGCAGCCCATCAGGCTCCTCTGTCCAGAGGATTCTCTAGGCAAGAATACTGGAGTGGGTTGCCATTTCCTTCTCCAAATATGTATCATTAGTGCAATTCACTTTATGAATATACAGTATACACACACACACACACACACACATACATATAGAAATATATATGTACTACGTCACAAGTTGCATTAATGGTGTGTGTGTATGTGTGTGTGTGTGTGTGTGTGTGTGTGTGTATGGTATATATTTGTGTGTTGTATCTAAGGTCCCCTTTTTTGGTAACACATTCTAAAATATGGTTTTTGAGCAAAAAATTCAAATTATTTGCAAATACTTCAGGAATCCCACAAAAAGTACTGACGATGATAGGTAAAAAAGAACCTTAGTATAGGGTAATTCACACACCTCACCTCCTAAACCCTCCACAGCCCCATTACATCATACTTCAGTGTATTTGGCCCAGAGGAGGATGTGACAACCCACTCTAGTATTCCTGCCTGGACAATCCCATGGACTGGCCAGCTACAGTCCATGGGGTTGCGAAGAGTCAGACATGACTAAGCACACATGCACTCAGTGTGTTTGGGGGGAGGTGGAAGATCCTGTGTAATCTAGAATCACAAGGCGTCTCTCCTGTGCTAATGAACACAGTAGATTGTTTTGCATGGACATTTGTGTGTCGGATCTGCCCTTGGGCACGTTGGAGAAGTAAGCAGAGCTTATCTTCTGCCCGCTTTTCCAGTTCTTCCCCTCTTTCCTGGCACCCACCTCCCAGGGCTCTCAGGACTCGTCATCCCTCAGTCTTCCTTCTTTCTCAACTGAAACCTCATCTCTCCACAGGAAAGGATTTGAAAAATGCATTCACGGTGAGCTCTAAACAGCCAGTAAGTATTTGCATGAACGTGTCGCATATGCTAGTTCTGTATTAAAGCAACGGATTTGTTAAGTACTCAGAAAAGGTTTTTGCAATGAGGAAGGTGCTCAGAGAATGTTCGTGAAATTAGAACAAAATTTTCTCTCCATGCGTGAGTCCTCACATATCAGCAAAGATGAAGGGCTTGGACCCAGGCAAGGAAAATGTAACGGACAGGCATGTCTTCTTGCAGGCATGTCTGCATCAGCAAGGCCCTCTGCAGGTCCACAAAATGCTGCAGAGGCAGCCACCTTCCTCCTGGGGCTGCTAGCTGACAGGCCCATTAGCCTAAGTTTCAATCTTTTCATCGTTAGATCCACAGCCAGGATTCCCAAAATGCATGCTTTCAGCAGGATATTAACCCACAGGATAAAGGGATCCTTGGTCAAATAATTTGGGCAGACACTAATGAAAAGAAGTGGCCATGTCTATGGTGGACTTCCCAAGGGTTAAACCAGGCCTAGGTGCATCTCAGGAGCTTCAAGAACTGAATCCATTCCTTCAGGCTTCTTAAAAGTAATGTCGCTTAGCGCTAAGCCCTGAAACACAGATCTTAAACAGTGGTTCTAACATGTAGATTTTCATTGAACAAAATAATCATCCTGGGGTTCTGCTGCAGCAATGCATAAGGTCTGCTGACCTCGTCTCCAGCAGACTTGCTGGAGGGAACACAATTCACACCTTACCATCCAGATATTATAAATATTCTGCAAAATACCATAGACTGTGTGCTTGAATGCTTGCTCAGTCACTCTGATGTGTCTAACTCCTTACAACCACGTGGACCATACTCCCTCAAGGTTCCTCTGTCCATAGGATTCTCCAGGCAAGAAACTGGAGTGGGTTGCTATTTCCTTCTCCAGGGGATCTTCCCAACCCAGGAAGTGAACCCATGTCTCTCTGGTGTAACAGGTGAATTCTTCACCATGATGCCATCAGAAACATTTATCTCTCATGATTCTCAGGCTGAGAAGTCCAAGATCAAGGTACTTGGAGAGCTGGTTTCTGATAAGGGACCTCCTGGTTCTCTCTTTGTCCACGTCATGTGGAAAGAAGAAAGGACCTCTCTGGGGCCTCTTTTGGGAGGGTATTAATCTGATTGATGATTTTCCACCCTCATAAGCTAATCACCTCCCCAAAGACCACACCTCCTATTATCCTCACAACTGTGAGCATGGGCACAGGAACTTGAGAGGTACCACAACAATCTGGCTACAACTTTTGGAGACTTTAGATTTGCAGTATAGGATGAAGCCCATCCTCCACAACCCTCCTTTCTCTCTTTACACAAAGGACAGGTCTGCATCACTCTCTGTAGGCTCTCCCTGCCTTCTGCTCCATCCTGTGTCTTTCTCCTTCACCCTATATTTCTCCTTCACAGGCATTGTGGATACCAAAATATATGTTCACCCATAATCTGTACGACTTTATTTGGAAAAAAAAAATAGACTTTACTGATATTATTAAGCATCTTAATATTATCTTGGATTTTGGGGTCACCCCTGAATCCAATGACAGTGTATTAAAGAGCAGAGACATCACTTTGCTAACAAAGATCTATAGAGTCAAAGGTATTATGTCTTTTCAGTAGTCAGGTATGCATGTAAGAGTTGGACCATAAAGAAGACCGAGCACTGAAGGATTGCTGCTTTTGAACTGTGGTGTCAGAGAAGAAAGAACTTCAAGGAGATGCAATCAGTCCATCCTAGCAGAAATCAATCCTGAGTATTCACTGGAAGGACTGATACTGAAGCTCCTATACTTTGGCCACCTCATGCAAAATCTGACTTATTGGAAAAGACCCTGATGCTGGGAAATATTGAAGGTGGGAGGAAAAGGGAACAACAGAGTATGAATGGTTGGATGGCATCAGTGACTTGATGGACATGAGTTTGAGTAAACTCTGGGAGATGGTGATGGACAGGGAGGTCTGGCATGCTGCAGTCCATGGGATTACAAAGAGTCGTCCACAACTTGGCAACTAAATAACAACAAGAACAGAAGCATTGGGAGAGTTCATCACAATAAAGACTTCAGAGGGATGTTCTCAGTCAGTAGGTCCAGGATGGGGCCTGAGAAGCCGCCTTCTAACAAGTCCCCAGGTGCTGTTTATGCTGCTGGGCAGAGAACACACTCTTGAGAACTACTGAGCTAGAGGAAGACCTTGACGACATGATCTTCTGAAGGATTCTCAGGACTCCTTTCTGCATTCCAGAATACAAGAGTGCTACAGACAGCTGAGAAGGTTCCACTATCATTTATTCTAAGTCTCTCTCTCTCATTGTACACATAAGCAAACTGGGGCATGGAGACATGAGGTGACACCTCCTGCTACAGACTGAATATCTGTGTCCCTCAAAATTCATGGAGGTGGTGGTGGTTTTGTCACTTAGTCTTGTCCAACTCTTTACAATGCTGTGGACAGTAGCCAGTCCCCTCTGTCTGTGGGATTTCCCAGGCAAGAATACTGGGCCATTATATTCCAACACAGAATTTAAAGTTATAAAAAAATAACAATAGAAAATAGAACACTCACTACCTGGAGTAGTGGCAAGTATGCAGAAAATTCAGCCACATGCGTAGAAATAAATGAAGCAGACCTTGGTCCAGCAGGGGGTGTACAGAGTACAAGACAACAGCCATCGTGTGGGGCTTGGGCCTACACTACTCAATTCATCTCTTCAGTCTCAGGCTGCTGGAGTTAGAACACTTGTCAGCAAGCCCCAATGCCTGTGTCAATCACACGTCAGGCTGTCAATCTGTGATTTCTAAAAGCTGCAATCAAGTCAGAAGTTAAAAGAACCACCATCCCCAAGCTTTGCTTAAATAGTCACTGAGCAAATTAAGTGTTATTTTAATGTTCTTAAGATGTATTGACTAAATTTAGAAGTCACCAAAATGGCAGCCAGTGGAGCACTGAACAAAGCCGTACATCCTTGAATTGGAAAGGTTCAGTTCAGTTCATTCGCTCAGTCATGTCCAACTCGGTGACCCCATGAATTGCAGCATGCCAGGCCTCCCTGTTCATCACCAACTCCCAGAGTTCACTCAAACTCACGTCCATCGAGTCGGTGATATCATCCAGCCATCTCACCCTCTGTCTTCCCCTTCTACTCCTGCCCCCAATACCTCCCACCATCAGGGTCTTTTCCAATGAGTCAATTCTTTGCATAAGGTGGCCAAAGTATTGGCATTTCAGCTTCAGCATCAGTCCTTCCAATAAACACCGAAGACTGATCTCCTTTAGGATGGACTTCTTGGTTCTCTTTGCAGTCCAAGGGACTCTCAAGAGTCTTCTCCAATACCACAGTTCAAAAGCATCAACTGTTTGGTGCTCAGCTTTCTTCACAGTCCAACTCTCACATCCATACATGACCACAGGAAAAAAACATAGCCTTGACTAGACGGATCTTTGTTGGCAAAGTAACTGGAAAGGTACAGTGCCATTAATCTCCATAGTTTTGAAGAAAATATACTGACATGGTAAAATGCTGAGGATACAGTGATTGCTCTTTGTGACACCAGAGACTGTAGCTTCCCAGGCTTCTCTGTCCATGGGATTCTCCAGGCAATAATACTGGAGTGGGTCACCACACCCTTCTTCAGGGGATCATCCTGACCCAGGGATACAACCCATGTCTTCTGTGTCTCCTGCATTGGTACTAGACGGATCTTTGTTGGCAAAGTAACTGGAAAGGTACAGTGCCATTAATCTCCATAGTTTTGAAGAAAATATACTGACATGGTAAAATGCTGAGGATACAGTGATTGCTCTTTGTGACACCAGAGACTGTAGCTTCCCAGGCTTCTCTGTCCATGGGATTCTCCAGGCAATAATACTGGAGTGGGTCACCACACCCTTCTTCAGGGGATCATCCTGCCCAGGGATACAACCCATGTCTTCTGTGTCTCCTGCATTGGTATGTGGGTTCTTTACCACTAGCGCCAGCTGGGAAACCCTATATTATACACATATATTTGTCCAAAATAAAAAGCTAACATTAAAAAGGAAAAAATGGTGTTGGAAAAGACTCTTGTGAGTCCCTTGGACTGCAAGGGGATCCAACCAGTCAATCCTAAAGGAAATTGGTCCTAAATATTCATTGGAAGGACTGATGCTGAATCTGAAGCTTCAGTATTTTGCCATCTGATGCAAAGAACTGACTCACTGCAAAAGACCCTGATGCTGGGAAAGACTGAAGGCAGGAGAAGAAAGCGACGACAGAGGATGAGGTGGTTGGATGCCATCACTGACTCGATGAACATGTCTTTGAGCAAATTCTGGGAGTTGGTGATGGACAGGGAGCCTGGCATGCTGCAGTCTATGGGGTCGCAAAGAGTCAGACATGACTTAGCAACTGAACCAAACTGATTTTCTATAAAAACCATCTTGATATTAAATTATCAAATGATAGCTTTGCTCAGAGGAAATGGCTGCAAAATATGGTCAATTATCACCTCCTTCTTCCCGCAGCACCAATGGAAAAGCTCAAGGCAACACTTCTTCACTGGAAGCATGGCTGTCTCTTTCCAGCAGTCTTTATCCTCTTTTGGCATGGGGTGATGAACACTGGTATCAGTTTGTGGATCTCCAAGAATGTTAATTTCTAAATCAAAAAGGACACAAT
This sequence comes from Aepyceros melampus, assembly GCA_006408695.1. Classification (NCBI taxonomy): domain Eukaryota; kingdom Metazoa; phylum Chordata; class Mammalia; order Artiodactyla; family Bovidae; genus Aepyceros; species Aepyceros melampus. The sequence continues at coordinate 31,827 of SJXQ01012867.1, forward strand.
TTTCCACTCCCAGGTGAACTCAGGAGTGAAAAAGTCTATGACATCACAAGCATTTTTAAAGCATAGTGGGGTAGGTGACTAAGACCCGGCAGCACTGAAGACAATGTAAACCAGAGGCTTGGTGAGGATGCTGGGGCTGGTAGTATATATTTTTGGTGTTGTTGTTCAGCCACTGAGCCATGTCCGACTCTGCAAACCCGTGGACTGTAGCATGCTAGGCTTCTCTGTTTTCCTATTCTTTAGGGAGTTCTACAGGCAAGAATTGGAGAAGGACTGGTAATCCACTCCAGTATCCTTGCCTGGAGAATCCCATGGACAAAGGAGCCTGGTGGGGCTACAATCCATGGGGTCCCAGGAATAGGATAGACTGAGTGACTAAACCACCACCACCACAGGCATGAAAACTGGTGTGAGTTGCCATTTTCTCTTCAGGGGGCCACATTTTGTCAGAACTTTTCATGATGACCCATCTGTCTTGGGTGGTCCTGCATGGCAATGGCTCATGGCTTTACGGAATTATGCAAATTCCTTCTCTAGGACCAGGCTGTGGTTCATGAAAAAGGGTGGTGTGTATGCTTCCTCCTGTCTCCACACCTTCTGATGGCTGGGTGAAAAGCCAGAATGACAGAGGAGGAAAGAAATCCACTGAGAAAGGGCAGAGATGAGGAGGTCGGGGGAGGTATATGTCTGGGGCTCCAGCAGGTGTCAATGAAAACTAAATCAGATGTGCAAATGTGCTCAGGGCCACGGAGTAAAGGGCAGAACAGAAAGGTGAGCTGTCTTTTCTTTGCCATCCCATGCTGCATTCTTTGCTTCTCCCAAGGGTGCACCCACACATCTCAACCAAGAAAACAGAAAATAACTTAGGATAACTAGAACGGCAGCCAGGCATGAACGTCAGTGCCAGAGGCAATACCCCGAGCTTCGCTATGACTCCTTGGAGATGAGAGGTTACACTGATGGTTAACTGTTGCTTTAAGGTCCTTCAACAGTCCCTTGGGAGGTTCCAAAGGATGGCTTGTGATACCTTGGGCCACTTTTCGCCAACATGGGAACAAAAACAGGTGAGTTTGAGACACCATCTGTAGAATTTTCAGAGCAAGAATTTCCCAAAAATAAAGGCAGCTAAACCCAGAAACATATATTGGAAGGACAGATGCTGAAGCTGAGGCTCCAATACTTTGGCCACCTGGTGAGAAGACCTGACTCACTGGAAAAGATCCTGATGCTGGGAAAGATTGAAGGTGTGAGCAGAAGGGGAAGACAGAGGATGAGATGGTTGGATAGCATCAAGGATCAATGGACATGAGTTTGAGCAAATTCTGGAAGTTGGTAATGGACAGGGAAGCCTGGCCTGATACAGTTCATGGGGTCGCAAAGAGTCAGACATGACTGAGCAAATGAACTGGGCTGAACTGAAACCCAGAAACATTCAGGGAAGGATTTCCTTCTGAAGCATGTTGTTGTTGTTGTTCAGCCACCAAGTCATGTCTGACTTTTCTTGACCCCATGGACTGCAGTATGACAGGTTTCCTGTCCCTCAACATCTCCTGGAGTTTGCTGAAGTTCATGTCTACTGAATTAGTGATGCCATCCAACAATCTCATCCCCTGTCACTGCCTTCTCCTCCTGCCTTCAATCTTTCCCAGCATTGTGTGGCCAAAGTATTGGAATTTCAGCTTCAGCATCAGTCCTTCCAATGAATATTCAGGACTGATTTTCTTTAGGATGGACTGGTTGGATCTCTTTGCAGTCCAAGGGACTCTTGGTAATCTTGTCCAACACCACAGTTCCAAAGCATACTGTCATGCAAAACTCGGCAGAGTCACGAGACCTTCAAGGGAACATCCTCCATGACCCTAACACTCAGCTTCTCTCAGGCATATTTTCCTTATGCCCAAGAGTTTTGGGCAAAATAAATGCTAAGGCCCCCTCTCCAGTTCTGATGTTCCAGGAATCCACAAATTCTCAACCATACAGAGGACATCTCTACCACAGGGGACCAGTGAGGTTAAGATGGGGCTCAAGTTCAACTGCATTCACTGCAGCCATGTTTAGCAAACCTCTCTTGGAATATAGAGAGATGGATCTTTGGGTTCCTCCGTGGCTTCTCCAACTAAGAAATCTGACACTTCCTCCCCATCACTGTGTCCAGTGTAGCAGGGTGACTCTGTGACTGTGCCTTGGGTATGTGGCCTTGTGCTTGGCCAAGTCTTCTCTGTTTGGCCTTCTCTGCAAACAAGGCTGGGCTCAGTGAGATGCAGCACAGACTCTGGTACAAAATCAGTGACAAACAATGGCTCTTCACCCCTTATTTTCCACTCCAGGGCCAAAGACAGTGAGATACAAGCATGTCACTCAACCACCTCTGGTGGGGGTACCAGGGCCTCCAAGACATGCATTCCCAGGGTCAGCCAGGACTATTTTCATTTCTTCCCCCACAAGCAAGGTGGCGAGGGAGAGAGGGTGGTGGTGGGTGGTGGGCAGGGGCGAGTTATTTTGGGTTTGGCTGGATGAGAACTTCATTCTGAACCTTTTCATTCCTCTCTGCAGTAATAGTTCTTAAAAGCAATGAATTCTTTTTTCATCTCATTTTGGGTCTGTGCTCACACTGATAAAAGATCATGACCTTCTTGGCAAAGTGAAAGATACCATTTCTCAGCTCTATCTTTTCCCAGTACAGCATACTGGAGCAGATTTTAGGCATGGCTGGGAAGTGAGGGGGAGGATGCTGACTCCCATTACTGTGGCAATCCCTACACACACAAAAAAATGCACTCACTCCAATTCTTAGCGAGTGAACTTTCCACCTCTTCAATATCATGGGTTGCTGTGACTCAGAGATGCAATGAGCCAGGTCTGTAGAGTGGGGTGGCTTTTTGCTCACTCTCACTCAAGTAAGTGCCACAAGGTCAGGTTGTGATGAAGACTTTTCATGGATATAAACACTGGGAGTTTCAAAAGCAAGTGAATCTTGAATGCAGAGAGGCAGGGTGTACATGAAGGCATCCTCCTCCAGACACCTTGCTGGAAGATAAACACTTTGGGAAGTGGGCAAGGTTGTCATCATAATGTAATATGCTTAGTTGCTTAATTGTATCTGGCTCTCTGCAACCCCATGGACTGTAGCCCGCCAGGCTCCTCTGTCAATGGGATTTTCCAAGAATACTGGAATGGGTGACCATGCCCTCCTCCAATAGATCTCCCCCCACCAAGGGATCGAGCCCAGATCTCCCACAGTGCAGGTGGATTCTTTATTGCCTGAGCCACCAACATAGAAACCAGGAAATTACCTGGAAAACCTGGTCTCTAACACTTGGAGCAGTTCATCCTTCTCCTGGATGCTTTTAAGTTGCTCATATGGTGTGGGGTAGCTTTGTGGTTCTAGTCTAGGAAAACTGTCAGACTTAGAACAGGTACAGAGCATCCTTTCTCTGCAGGGCAATGGGTAAAATGAATGCCCTGTGGATGGCAGGGAGGTAGGTGACACCAGCAAAGACACAGGAATTGTAAGGCCGGCTTTCAGCAGCTTCATCACAAATGGAGGAAAAGTGCAAATAAATTAGATAAGAATATGCACCACACAGACCTCTTCTCCATGCACTGCATCCATCCACTTGGCAAGGAGATCTTCTAATTGAATCTTATTTTTTTAAGGTGTTTCTCTCAATGTGGCTAACTTTTAAATTCTTTGTCGAGTTTGCTACAACACTGCTTGTGTTTTATGTTTTGGCTTTGGCCACAAGACTTGGGAATCCTTGGCTCCCAGACCAGAAATTGAACCTTTGCCCCCAGCGCTGGAAGACAAAGTCTTAACCCATGGATCACAAGGCAAGTCCCAACGAGATCTTCTGAGATGGAAGCCATACTTCCCAGGAGTAAGCAATGGATCCTCCATTGCCTACAGAATAAAATTGCATTTGTCCATGTAGATTTCTCAGCTTTCACCTGTCCCAGCTACATGTCCACCATACTTGTTCTGGAAGCCTCTCTCAACATACACAAATCCTTTGTCTCTAAGACCTCTTATCATTATTTGTTCTCCAACTCCTGGACCATCTCTTTCACCTCTGCCTGCTACTGTGTTGCTTCTAGGCACTTCCTTTGTGTTTGTGAATGCCTGCTGAGTTGCTTCAGTTGTGTCTGACTCTTTGCAACCCTATGGACCATAGCCCACCAGGCTTCTCTGTCCCTGGATGTTCCAGGCAAGAACACTGGAGTGAGTTCTCATTTCTGCCTCCAAGGGATGTTCCTGACCCAGGGCTCAAATCAGTGTCACTTACATCTCCTGCATGGGTAGGTGGGTTCTTTACTGCAAGCACCACCTGGTCCTCTGGCCCTTTCCAAATGGGGAAAGTGCTCCAGCTTTCTTAGATGACTTCAGACTCCACTTTTTTTTTTTTCCAAGAAGTCAGCCCCAATTCTCCCTGCCTTTGTGTTCTCTTGCTGGCACCCCATTCCAGTACTCTTGCCTGGAAAATCCCATGGACGGAGGAGCCTGGAAGGCTTCAGTCCATGGGGTCACTGAGGGTAGGACATGACTGAGAGATTTCACTTTCACTTTTCACTCTCATGCATTGGAGAAGGAAATGGCAACCTACTCCAGTGTTCTTGCCTGGAGAATCCCAGGGACGGGGGAGCCTGGTGGGCTGCCATCTCTGGGGTTGCACAGAGTTGGACATGACTGAAGTGACTTTGCAGTAGCAGCCTCTGTTTCAGTATCTGGGACTGGCGTTTATTTGCCTGTTTTGCTCCTTGAGGGTGAAGTCTGGGCCTCATTCCACTCCAAATTTCCACATAGCTTACTAGGCTGCATTGTACAAAATAAGCCCTTAAGAGTAACTGCATATTGCATGAATGCATTCATGCACAACCTGCAGGTGTGGGCACATGCTTGTGTGTAAGATGGGCACCCAGCCCCATAGACCCAACCAACCTTTGGCATCTGTGGGGTGGATTAGAATAGGTTTGGGATTACCTAGTCCAAAACCCACTCCATCTTTAGATAAGGAAAGGTGGGACTTATCTAAAATTAGATGGAGGAGGAGTCTTGAGCACCAATTTGTAGGAGACAAAGAATCTATGTTGTTTTTTAAAAAAATAATTACTGAAATACAGATAGTGTACAGTATTATATAAGTTATGGGTAAACAGTGTGGTGAGCAAGAATCTATTTTTGCAAATAAATAAAATTACATTTCAAACACAGGGGACCCAGCATGTGGAAAGGCAGAAAGATCAGGAATGCAAAAGTCACATGGAAGTTGTTTTCCTGGAATGTCCATTATTAGCTCGATCACAAACGGGTTTGAGGGGAATGAAGGGTTATTTCAAGGAATCCTATGCTATTTACTTCCTTCTTCCATGAACAGTGCAAGATACAGTGTGTAAGACCTCGCAGCCTTTCTTCAGAATCTGTCGCTCCAAAGACCACAGTGACTCGAATTCGATGCAATAGGCAAGAGGATTTATTAGGCCAGCGCGCCGGGGTCCAATCTCCACGCAGGGAGATGAACCCCCAACATCCACTGTGAGGAACTTTTATACCCAAAAATCACAGGCAGGTGTGGGAGGGGTCAAGAAATGTGGTAGTGGGCTATAGGCAGGTGTAGATGGGGTGAGGACATTTCATTGGTGGGAAAGGTCTGCAGATAATTAAGTCGAAGCAGTTGACTGGCCACTCTGCAGCGTTTGGCCAGTTCTTAGAAAAACAATTACCTAGGAAAATTCCGATCGTAAATACATTTTCTTGGGAGGGGGTCTCTCCTGTAAGGTCAGGAAACTAGGTTATAAGTCATCAGTTAAGGAGTAATAGAATGGGGCTTTGTGAAGGACCAGGAGACTCTGAGTCACCAGATAAGGAGTAAGTTATCTCCAGTGAGGCATGGCCTGCCTCCGGGTTTCAGCATTAAGGGGACTTAAAATTTTAACTTAGGTTTCTCATGCACTGTTTATAATAGCCAGGACATGGAAACAACCTAGATGTCCATCAGCAGATGAATGGATAAGAAAGCTGTGGTACATACACACAATGGAGTATTACTCAGCCATTAAAAAAGAATACATTTGAATCAGTTCTGAGATGGATGAAACTGGAGCCGATTATACAGAGTGAAGTAAGCCAGAAAGAAAAACACCAATACAGTATACTAACACATATATATGGAATTTATAAACATGGTAATGATAACCCTGTGTGTGAGACAGCAAAAGAGACACAGATGAATAGAATGGACTTTTGGACTCTGAGGGAGAGGGAGTGGGTGGGAGGATTTGGGAGAATGGCACTGAAACATATATACTATCATATAAGAAATGAATTGCCAGTCTATGTTCGATACAGGATACAGGACACTTGGGACTGGTGCACGGGGTGATCCAGAGAGTTGATATGGGATGGGAGGTCAGGTGGGTGGGGTTCAGGATTGGGAACTCATGTACACCTGAGACGGATTCATGTCAATGTATGGCAAAACCAATACAGTATTGCAAAGTAAAATAAAGTAAAAAAAAAAAAAAAAAAAAACCTCAACAATCAAAAAACAAAAAAAAAATAATAAAAAATAAAAATGAAATTGAAAAATAAATAAAAAGAGAGTGGAAGAATCTGAAAGGAGGTAAGGGATGCATAGTTTNAAAAAAAAAAAAAAAAAAAAAAAAAAAAAAAAAAAAAAAAAAAAACCTCAACATTCAAAAAACTAAAAAAAAATAATAAAAAATAAAAATGAAATTGAAAAATAAATAAAAAGAGAGTGGAAGAATCTGAAAGGAGGTAAGGGATGCATAGTTTCAGAATGTCTTTGATAAAAACAAAACAAAAACAAACTAACAACCCCCCATCTCTGTGTATTGGGAAGAGGTGGAGTGAACACAGTGTGTAGGGGGTTAGAATATAGAAATGTAGGTAGGTATGACAATTGTAGCCATGAAATTAAAAGACGCGTACTCCTTGGAAGGAAAGTTATGACCAACCTAGATAGCATATTCAAAAGCAGAGACATTACTTTACCAACAAAGGTCCATCTAGTCAAGGCTATGGTTTTTCCAGTGGCCAAGTATGGAAGTGAAAGTTGGACTATAAAGAAAGTCCATCCTAAAGGAGATCAGTCCTGGGTGTTCATTGGTAGGACTGATATTGAAGCTGAAACTCCAATACTTTGGCCACCTGATGTGAAGAACTGACTGATTTGATGCTAAGACCCTGATGCTAGGAAAGATTGAGGGCAGGAGGAGAAGGGGACAGCAGAGGATGAGATGGTTGGATGGCATCACCGACTCAGTGGACATGGGTTTGGGTGGACTCTGGGAGTTGGTGATGGACAAGGAGGCCTGGTGTGCTGCAGTTCATGGGGTCGCAAAGAGTCAGACACAACTGAACAACTGAACTAAACTGATAGAAAATTATAGTATCTTGGAGCCAGAGGCTTCTTAGGAAGCATGTCCAGGTAGTATAACTAAAAAGATATATATATATATATATATAGCCTAATCTTCCCAACCAAATTCCTTGTAACCGATCCAGGAGCAATAATATGACCCTGTGACTGAAAAGGGCAAGAAAATAGAATGCATAACTATATACATATGAAAATGGGTTATGACAGCCCACAGACTTTTGCTTGGAGCAGTACAAAGATTCCCATGTGCTAAAGAACTGAAAGTCAGTCCTTACAAATCAGTGCTGGTAGGGATAATACAACCAGTAGAAAGCAAGAACTTCTGGAGGATGTTATCATCAGTATAGGACATTGAGATTCAAGTGAACCTTCAAAATATAATAACTGGGAGTTTGGTAAACTTCCAGAACCTACATGTGATCCAGAAAAAAAAGGTGAACCATAAACAAACTGAGATTATGATTTTGTCACTTAGCAGGAGTTCTTTATAGATATTGATAAACAGAAGATTATATTTACTGACTAAATTTGCATCCTGAAGTTACTTAGTATACTTAGTAAATTCAAAAATATAAATTTTACAATCTATAAGAATCACTGTTTTTTTGTAAAAAGTAGTAACTGAGTTTCATTCTACATTAAAGGAGTATTCCTATTCTGCATAATAGAAAAAATGCACTTAAAAATGCACTCAGCAACAAATATAATTGTAGTTAAGGCCTATTTAGACAATCTCTAATGGCCATTTACTAAAAATATATTAATTAGATCAGAGGAACTTACTTTTACACAATCATCTGATATTCCAATCAAGCTTTTTTTTTTTTTTAATCAGAAACGTTGACAGATTTTGGATAAAGAGGCATCATGTTTATCTAGAGGAAAATTACTGTGCATGGAGGAGAGCAATTTGTGACACTAATCTTTGTACAAATCATGAGAAATTTTCATTCAAAACTTCTTCAGTCTTTTCCCTCTTCCTGGGGATAGAGGGCCAAGCACTTGATCTTTTAAGGTCCTTTTTAAGGTCTCCAAAATGAAGCACATAATGCAAACAGGAGGAGTGTGTATTCCATGCTAATCACACCTTAGCTCCAAGAAGTGTAGATGGCGTGAAAGGCACGATGTACAAGGTGTCTTGGCAGAAGAAATTAGATTTGGCTTTATCCCTAGTTAATTAGGAGAAAGCATGTGTCCCCTATCAGCCTCAGAGAAGTGTGCAGTAATGGAACGACCTAAAAAGGGGGAAATATTTTGTTAATAGGGGAATTTTGTTATTGCATTTGCTGCTGCTGCTGCTGTTTTTACTGTTGACTTGGACAGTATCTATCCTAACATCTTAGGTTCTAAGTTTCTTTATATAACACATGAGTGTGTGTGTGCTTGTGTGCATACACACAGGCTCAGTTGGGCCCAACTATTTTGCAACTCCATGGACTGTGGCCCGCCAGGCTCCTCTGTCCATGGAATTTTCCAGGCAAGAATACTGGAGTGCATTGCCATTTTCTTCTTCAGGGTATCTTCATGAACCAGGAATTGATCCTGGGTAATAATAATACCAACCTCATATATTAGTGGGAGAGTTAAATAATATATCTATAAGCACAATAAATGTGAATTATACTTATCATTTTAATGTGTACAGTATCTTCTCTTTATTAACAATAGCCATATTCTACTTGTGTGCATACACACAGGCTCAGTCGGGCCCAACTATTTTGCAACTCCATGGACTGTGGCCCACCAGGCTCCTCTGTCCATGGAATTTTCCAGGCAAGAATACTGGAGTGCATTGCCATTTTCTTCTTCAGGGTATCTTCATGAACCAGGAATTGATCCTGGGTAATAATAATACCAACCTCATATATTAGTGGGAGAGTTAAATAATATATCTATAAGCACAATAAATGTGAATTATACTTATCATTTTAATGTGTACAGTATCTTCTCTTTATTAACAATAGCCATATTCTACAGAGGATGAGGTGGTTGGATGGCATCACTGACAGGATGGACATGAGCTTGAGTAGGCTTTAGGAGTTGGTGATGGACAGGGAAGCTCGGCATGTTGCAGTCCATGGCGTTGCAAAGAGTTGGACATGACTGAGTGACTGAACTGAACAGAACTGATATTCTACAAAGTCACCATAGACCATAAAGTAGTGAATACTGAATCACTTTTAATTCTAGTGAATAATCTTATAAATACTCTCTTTGATGTCAGAGGGATTTTGCCTAGATATTAAAATGTTGGATATGATTATATTTAATATTGATATATTTAATATTTTGCTACATATTGCCAACCAATCAACATATAACTTTTTGTTTTATGTATATGTCTTCTAAAGACACATTATGTTGTTGTTGTTCAGTTTCTAAATTGTGTCCAACTCCACGACTGCATGGATTGAAGCGTACTAGGCTCCTCTGTCTTCTACTAACTCATAGAATTTGCTCAAATTTCTGTCCATTGAGTCAGTGATGCTATTTAACCATCTCATCTTCTTATAAAATGTTGGATATGATTATATTTAATATTGATATATTTAATATTTTGCTACATATTGCCAACCAATCAACATATAACTTTTTGTTTTATGTATATGTCTTCTAAAGACACATTATGTTGTTGTTGTTCAGTTTCTAAATTGTGTCCAACTCCACGACTGCATGGATTGAAGCGTACTAGGCTCCTCTGTCTTCTACTAACTCATAGAATTTGCTCAAATTTCTGTCCATTGAGTCGGTGATGCTATTTAACCATCTCATCTTCTTCAGTCCCCTTCTCCTGCTGTCTTCAATCTTTCCCAACACTGGGGTTTTTTCCAATGAGTTGGCAAAGAACCAAAGAAAAGACACATTATAGCATATATTATTGATTAACACTGAAGTGATAGTTAAAATCAGTATACCTCGGGCCTAAGCAAAGCTTATATAACACACACATTTCCTCTGAAAGGCACATCCTAGCCTTCGTGTACTTAGGAATACAGGCAGTACTTAGTACTAAACTTGGGACTTATTTTAAACAGAGAAATCACCAACAGAAAGCACACGAAAATGGTTAAGTAATCATTTGATAAGTTAAGATCATTTAAAATGATAATAACTATACTAACACTGGAAAATGATTATGTTGCAGCTGAAAAACAGACTACAATATTATGTATCCTATAATCATCATTATTGTTGTAATCAAAAGAAAAGTCTCTGGTAAAATCACGGATATTTTCTTTCTAATATTCAACACTTCCTATATGTGCATATATTCATTCTTGGAAGAAAGCATTATTCTTTTTTTTCAAAATTATCACCCCCAAATCCCGCCCTCAGTCTTGTCTTTACAGTAGAACCAATTGTGTAGCTCAAGCTAAATAGGCTAGGTTTAAACAGTCCTGCACATAAGCAGCAGTCTTTGTGGCTCACAGCAAACCAGAAGTATATTATATGCATGCTATTCTGTACTTTGGATCCAACCTTTGGTAATCCCCATGAAGCAAAAGCAATAGGTTCCAATGAACAGTCCTGAACCACCAGCAAATTAGATGTCTTCAGGGTTTTCTGTTTTAAAATTTAGGCAATAATAAACCCGTGCTCTGCTATGCATTACAATGATGTAGAAGGGTTACCTAAATCAATTCAAGCCACAGTTAAAATGCAAAGCACAGCTTCAAGCTCATTATTTTGCCAAATAGAAGTGAGCTTATAGGATGTAAATAATGATGTAATCCGTTTGAAAAAAATAATAAGGCAGTCTAGCAGGTGCTCAGGGGTGTCATAAAAAATAGTTGCCAATACATAGAAAGGAAACATTGCATGAATCCAAGATTTCACAGATTCTGCTTTTTCACCTCTTGTCATAAAAATAGCAACTATGAACAGAAATATATAATTGATGTTTTATTTGTAATTTAATGTTATAGTTTGCATGAAGTGTAATAACCACATAGCATATGGTCATATAGTTATAAGTTTGCAGACATTTGGTCCTGTTCAAAATGTCCATAAGACATTTGTCTTTTAAGATATTTGATTCACACCAAAAAGTCTGTTAATTTTAGTACTGTCCAAAACCATGTGTCATGGATTAAATATGCTATGGATGTTCACATAGGACTAAATGTCCCACAAGGAGTTATAACATATATGGATAAAAACATGTTTTCTTAATATTAAGATGACTTTGGTATCTCTAAACAATATCTTTTAAGAAAACCCATCAACTTATTCATGTTCTGTTCTTGTTTCCAATTATTTTTCCATGGAAAAAGAGCTTTCTTTTTAAATAAAAGAGAAGACTGCATTAAGTCTCATAATCACCAATTCTATATTCAACCCCTTTCTGGCAAGGTTTTAGCCTCTGCACTATGCTGATCAAGGGTAACAATAATTTCCAAGTTACAAAATCTAATAATCACTTTTGTCTTCAATTTACCTGACCTGTGAGCATCTTTCAACAGAATCTATATTCTCTCCCTCTGTAAGCACTTTCTCCCTTGGCTTCCAAAATTTTTTATCTCAGTAACCATTTTTCCATTCCCTTTGGTTGCTTGTCATTTTCTTTATCTTTAAATTTTGTAGGTCTAAGACCTTGTTCCAAACTTTTTATTTGATAAACTCTCTTTGTATTTGATCTCAAGATTTATAGCTTTAAATACTTTGGATATCCTGATGATGATAAAATATATATTTCCACCTCTGACCTCTCAATCTTATCTCGACTCTAACGTTCATTTAACATCATTATTGAATTTTTGAAAGGTATCACAATAGATAGGAACCAAAATAGGATTTTTTACTTATACTCTCACCATGTTATTATATTCTTTCCTATTTCAGAAAAATTATACTCAGCTGATTAAACAAAACAAAAAAACATTTTCAGACTTTCTTTTCTTTTCACTCCCAATATTTATCAGCAATTTTGGATTGTATCTCCTGAATGCAATTGAAACTACTCACTTTATCTTCACTGCTACCACCTTGCCCAAGGCATTATCCTCTCTTGCACTGACTACCGAAATAACCTGGAACTGATGTCTCGCTTCCACTCTCATATCCTATTAATCCAACTTTTGCACAGTGACCAATGGAATTTATTCACATATAACCCAGGAACTTCTAGATTAGGATGACTGACCATATACTTCTAATTTTTCTCTTTTTAAAAACTGCATAAACTACATCAAGTATTTTTTTAAAAAATATACAAACCACAAATATGAGACAGCAAGAAAGGAGACACAACAAAATAATTTTGGAAATTTGAAAGCAGTTGGACAGCATGTTTGAGAAAGCTACTTTCTTAATTGGCAGTGAGGAAAGCTGAGGAAAAAAATCCAGTGAAGATGGACAATTACTCAAAAGTTATATAACCCAGGAACTTCTAGATTAGGATGACTGACCATATACTTCTAATTTTTCTCTTTTTAAAAACTGCATAAACTACATCAAGTATTTTTTTTAAAAAATATAAAACCACAAATATGAGACAGCAAGAAAGGAGACACAACAAAATAATTTTGGAAATTTGAAAGCAGTTGGACAGCATGTTTGAGAAAGCTACTTTCTTAATTGGCAGTGAGGAAAGCTGAGGAAAAAAATCCAGTGAAGATGGACAATTACTCAAAAGTTCTGGGAACTAGCAGATCTAGGAACCCTAGGAATTTGGGGTAAAGGGAATGCCAGATGAAAATATGTGGGTGAAAGCTATATGAAAAGCAAATAGCTAGATTACTAGACACCTACACCCTTCGAGTTTACTGATTACTAGTATTTCATCTTGGCAGAAGTCTAGAGGTTTTCTCTTTGGAAAAGGTTAAATAGAGGGTCTCTGGACTAGATGACCTGAAATATATTAAAATTTGAGAAATAGAAACAATATGCTTAAGGAATACAAAATTCTCAAGCTTTTGGTCCAGTTCTCTTAGGCAGGGTCAGTTTTGAGAATCTGCAGAAGAAATGACGAAGGAGAATGAAGTTTGAATAGGAACAAATCATCCTGCACAAAGAGGATGGTGAAAATGTTGAACTACTTGGATATGTTTTAAACAGGCTCGGCAGCTAAAGAATCTGCCTGCAATGCAGGAGACCTGGGTTTGATCCCTGGGTTGGGAAGATCCCCTGGAGGAGAGAAAGGCTACCCACTCCAGTATTCTGGCCTGGAGAATTCCATGGACTATATAGCCCATGGGGTTACAAAGAATTGGACACGACTGAGAGACTTTCATTTCATAACACATACTATAATTTGTCAAATGTTATATATAAATACTAATAAGTATGTATTTATAGATACTTGCACTTATGTATTTTATACTCACTTGAGCGCGGTTGAGAGCTACCCGACATCGCTGGGAGAAGCCACCTCGCCCCCGAGGCCAGGAGCGGCAGCTGAAAGGAGCCACCCATGCCTGAGGCCAGGGCCGGCGGCCGGGAGCAGCAACCCGAGGAGTGGTGGCTGGGCAGGCACAGGAGGGCCTAGAGGAGCTATCCTA
>SJXQ01012868.1:0-27682 GCA_006408695.1 Aepyceros melampus
ATAGCAAAACGAATACAGTATTGTAAAGCAAAACAAACTAAAAAAATAAAAATTAATTTTAAAAAAATAAATAAATAAAAAATAAATAAAACGTCCTCTAGCACAACACACTTAACAATAATTAGCATTATGTGAAATTAAACTGGAAATGTTTTCAGTTTGGTACTTATAAATTCTACTTCACCTAATTAACAAGTTAGACTTCTTTATGAAGAGAGTATAAATTTAAGAATACAAAAAATAAAAGAGATATCAAGGCTGAAATTGAGAAATCATTAAAAATAAGCAAAAGAAAATGTTAAATTTGTAAGGACCCTTAGAGATCACCTAGTTAACTCCTAGATTTTTACTTTTGCACTTCACTTTCTTTGATGAAGAACTGAAGTCAAATTCATATTTTACGTAAGAGTGTAAGATAAAAACCAGAGAGATTAAACTACACTACTACACTAGAAAATGGATTAAAATGTATAAATGAAACAAGCTAAACAAAATTTTCTGTTTTATACAAATGGTAAGTATTTCAAGACTATAAGCTTACATTAAGTTTATCTTATCAGTATTTTTAGTTCCGCAAAATAGTCTCTGGCAGAAAGCTAAATACATGACAGAAAAGTCATGGAATGGTTTCAGTTTTTAGAGAATTTTTTTAAAAAATCAACATTTAAACTTACTAAAATCAAGTCAAAGTACGTGAAAAGATTTATTTGTAATGGACAAATAACACGTGCTACATACCTCTTTCTTTCCTCTTTCAGTGAGTGCTACTCCATACAAAAACAGTAATGTCAGGTAATAACCAATATTAATCTGATGTGCCTAAAAATATAAAATATACCTTAGTTGATTATTTAGACTATGCTACTTCTCAGTATAGAAAGCTTAATTAAGTACCCTAGGCCTATTTAATAACTATTAAAAGGAGCTAAATTATCATTTTATTATCAATCATCTAATAATCACTACAGAATTCATTTTGGATGTATTTAATAATTAGACCCAGAAGAAAGACAGTTAATAATTTAAAATAAAACATTAGAGTTGAGTAAAAAAAATAAAAGCAAATGCCATCAATATTTATACTAAAAGTTTCCAAAAAATTCTAATTCTCCATTTTTCTCATTGTATTTTAGGTGAAGAACACTCTGTTGTTGTTGTTGTTATGTTAGTCACTCAGTTGTGTCCAACTTTTTGCAACCCCTGGACTGTAGCCCACCAGGGTCCTCTGTCCATGGATTCTCCAGGCAAGAATACTGGACGGAGTTGCCATTTGCTTCTACAGGGGATCTTCCTGATCCAGGGATTGAACCCATGCCTCTTGCATTACAGGTAAGTTTTCTACCACCTGAGCCACCAGGGAAGCCCCTAGAAACACTTTAGATAATGACAAATACTCAAGTATCTACCATACAGCTTAAAAAGCACAAGGATCTCTTATCAAAGTTTTTTACTGTTCACGGGTGGTTTTGTTATAATACTGGAGTGGGGTGCCATTGCCTTCTCCGTTATAAACAAAACTTTGTTATAAACAAAGTTTATCACTTATTTAATGAAAAATTGAAACACAAATATTTCCTTCATGTCCTCCTTCAGAAGACCTTCCTGACCCAGAGCTCAAACCCGCGGCTTTTGTCTCCTGCATTGGCAGGCAGGTTCTTTACCACTAGTGCCATCTGGAAAGCCCTTATTTAAAAACAGCCTAGGCCAAATTAGAGATGGAGAATAGACTGGGGATTAGGAACAGTGAGGATGGTAAAAGGTGTATGTGACTATAAAGGGGCAGCAAAAGATTTTCATGGTGATGATATAGCTCTTTTATCATGATTGCAGCAGTGGTTACAAACATATACACTTGTGACAAAATGGCAGAAACCAATACACACCTGTACATAAAAAACCTTATCATATCTGGCCTGAGAATGTTATCCTTTGAAAGGCCTGCTTGCAAGTCTGACCCTTGACTGGTGTCTGGAAATGTGGATTTCAAGAGTGTTCCCATTGTTCTCCAACACGAGTGGCTCACTGTGCTTAGACTGTTTGTGCCGAGATGCAGCTTATGCTGAACATCAGGAAGTTTCTTCTGTGAGTCTGGAATTTTGTTACATTTTAGCCAGAGGATGGGAGAAGGCAATGGTACCCCACTCCAGTACTCTTGCCTGGAAAACACCATGGACAGAGGAGCCTAGTAGGCTGCAGTCCATGGGGTCGCAAAAAGTCGGACACAACTGAGTGACTTCACTTTCACTTTCACACATTGGAGAAGGAAATCACAACCCACTCCAGTATTCTTGCCTGGAGAATCCCAGGGACGGGGGAGCCTGGTGGGCTGCCGTCTATGGGGTCGCACAGAGTCGGACACAACTGAAGCAACTTAGCAGCAGCAGCAGTATATATATCACCTCTTAGAACAGGTCCTGAAAGTCCTAAAAAAAAAGATCATTTTTCCATCTCTGTGTACACTATTATAATATGGGAGTGGTGTCTTAGGCTACTTTGTTTGATGTCTGGGTAGTCCTTGCTTGAAAATAACTCTAATCCATCTTCTACATGTATCCAAAACTCAGCTTACTTTACTGACCGAATTATTCAAAGAACTGCCTTTTCCTTTTATGTCCTGTTCTATTGGTTCTTATTTTTGAAGCAATGTTTACATTTCCTCAGATTTTTCTCTATTTCTAAAGTATCATTTGACTTCGAATGTATGTCTTGTCAATTGTATCTCACATGATTACACAAATAAAAGAAGTTCTAATTTTTACAAATACAGAAATATCAGTAGAATTACGTATAGAAAGGATAAACAAAAGGTCCTATTTTATAGTATAAGGAACTGTATTCAACATCCTGAGATAAATCATAATGGGAAAAAAATATAAAAAAGTATATATAACCAAATCATTTTGCTGTACAACAGAAATTAACACACTGTAAAATAACTATACTTCAATTAAAGAAAGAAATATCAGTAAAAAGAAGAGGTGTCTATTAATCAGGAGGAAAGGAAGAAGTAGTTTTTGAAGTTCATATCTCATGTCTAACTGGGAAAGCCCATTTATACTAGTTTAAGTTCTCTATTTAAGAATGAATGATTTTATGGTAGGAAAAGAAACTAGAATAGGCTCATTAAAGAGATGAGGTCATGAGAAAGCACAAGACAAATGCAAGAAATCAATTTACGCGTATTTCTAGAGGTAAGTAAGGAAAATACAAATTGACCTACACCTTAAAATAAGCATATACTGGATGCTCTCTCATTGAAAAATGTTGTCAAATCCACTATTTCAAACTTCCAAAAGAAAGCACTTACAGTATAATTAGTAGCTTGAATGTTCCTAAGTGCTGCTTCTAGTCGTGTTATTAAGAAACGTAAGGTCAAAGCAGGAACAATTTCCTCCCCATTCTGGCTACTGGCTGCAACTTCTCTCTGTGAAAAATAATTTGGTCAAAAATTTCCTTAAGTTACAACAAATATCAACATTTACTTTTATTAAACAAATAATATACACTCAGCATAGAAAATCTAAAGAATAAAGAGGCCTTAAAAAAATCCACACAACCTAGATAAAACTGTTCTTATATTTGTTTGTTTGTAAGAATTTGACAAATCTTTACAACTACTTCCTCAACATACTAAATACCAACTCTGCAAAAGAATTGGTAATGTCCACTCCCACTTCAGGGGAAAGTCATAATCCCACTTCCTTCTGATACTTTCTATTCTCTAACATAGCTAAAAACTTCTTTCCAGCCCTAAAACTCTAGTAAACAGGAAGGTTGCTTTAAAAATACCAACACCAGGGCAAATCATCTTATGCTGTCATCTAATTGAAACCAAGTTAATATATAAATTATGTACCATAGTTTGTTACTTACATGGATGAAATAAAGGAAGACCTATGTCTTATCTTTGTGTCCCGTCCCCAAGGCTTTGTATCCCAAAGTGCTTGGCTTAAATTACATTCTTTGTTTAATGATTTACTGCTATCTATGGGGGAAATTTAATCTATGCTTTAACTCAGTTTCCCATTTCCAATATTCTCCTGTTCTTCTCCTAGGTTAACGAGATACTTTACTTCAGTCTCCATAACTTCAATTTTCTCTATCAAAATACATCCCTAGATAAAGTAATACAGCATCATCTTTTTAAATAGTGTCTACACATTGACAGTTTTCAAATTTATATTTTGAGCTCAGAACTATCATCTGAATTTCAGACTCATCTATCCAACCATACACTCAAGAATATCTCTTGAATCTGAAAAGGTATATAAAATAGAACACTGAAGCTCTACCTTCACCAAACAGTTTATGTAGTTTCAGAGCAATACTCTCAATCAGAACTTTAAAAAGCTGGATAAAGTACAATTTTTTTTTTTTTTAATTTTGAAAGCAATGTACTACCAGGGCACTAAAATCTATGGGGCCCACATGCGAGAGAGGAGGAAGGCCCAGCGATAAGAGACTGATTTTGCAGTCACTTTTTTTTTCTTAATGCAACTATTCAGTTGTGGCTGAAAGGTTGAAATGCTAGGCAAAGCTTTCAGCAAAGTTGGCGAGCTGGGAGGGAAATTGGGAGTGTATGACCTACCAAGGAACAGGGTCCCTGGTAAACACCTTATTCTTTTGGTTAGAATCCTGAAGAAATTTACCCTTAGAGTAAAAGTGTCTGTTTTGGTTCCAACTGGAAGCAGACCCTAACATAAAGATATACTTTATTTGAGAGGTGTAGAGAACAATGGTAGTAGAGTGAAGAAGGGAATCAGGGAAGAGAAAGCAGGCTTTAAATTAACAGGTGTGTTATTAAGCTAGTTACCACAGTGGCTGACTAGGGTTAATATAACAGAAACCATTGAAACATTCAACCTCAGTGTTATTCAACTTAAGGAGAGAGAGAACTGGGATTTTTTATATAGTAAGTCCCAAGGTTTATTGATGGTGTGCTTTCTGAGGTCAGGGAGAGACCTAATTCCCTGAGACCTCTAAAATTCTGTGAGAATTATAGCTTTCTGCAGTTCCAGGGGGCACAGTGGTAAAGAATATTTTTGCCAATGAAGCAGACTCAGGAGACATTGGTTCAATCCCTGAGTGGGCAGATCCTAAGAAATGGCAACTGCTCACAGTATTCTTCCTGGAAAATCCCATAGACAGATAAGACTGCTGGGCTACAGTCCATGGGGTTGCAAAGAGTTGAACATAGTCGACTGAGTGACTAAGCACATATGCATGCAGTTTCAGGAAAAAAAAAAAAAAGCCTGAAACATAGAGATGTAGATATTGAAAATTAGAAACTGTCCAGAGTATACTGAAATGATTCAAGGGGCCAAGGAGTATGGGCAGGGCATCAATAGTATCTGCTACAAAGGGTAAGCCACAAACAGACACTTCATAGAACAGAAGTGAAACTTCGAATCATCTCAGTCGCTAGCCGAATTAAGTGATCTGTAAGAAAAGCACAAATAATCATTACTAAGAAAGATTCTGCCTTGTTTTTCTAGTTCTTCTCAAAAGAAGGTTCATTGAAACCAACCCAGGCAGCCATTGTAAGTAGCAGAATTCTGTACTGACTTATAATAAACATATTTCAGGTGAACAACATAGTGATTTGACATTTTTCTTATGACATCCTCATAAAATGACAGCAATAACACCAAGTTACCATTCATCATTATACCATTCACCATTATACCAGTTATAATATTATTGACTATATTCCTTAGGTGTATATTATATCCCCTTGACTTATTTATCTTACAGCTTTAAGTCTGTATCTCTTAATCCCGTTCAGACAAAATAGATGATTATGGAATTTGTATTGAAGCTTTCCGGAGAAGGCAATGGCACCCCACTCCAGTACTCTTGCCGGGAAAATCCATGGATGAAGGAGCCTGGTGGGCTGCAGTCCATGGGGTCACTAAGAGTCGGACACGACTGAGCGACTTCACTTTCACTTTTCTCTTTCATGCACTGGAGAAGGAAATGGCAACCCACTCCAGTATTCTTGCCTGGAGAATCCCAGGGATGGCGGAGCCTGGTGGGCTGCCGTCTATGGGGTCGCAAAGAGGTTCATTTATTTATGAGTTTGGTTATTTTTGCCTTTTTTCTTAACATTCTTACCAGGCATTTGTTTTATTCATTTCTGGCAATGGCACCCCACTCCAGTACTCTTGCCGGGAAAATCCATGGATGAAGGAGCCTGGTGGGCTGCAGTCCATGGGGTCACTAAGAGTCGGACACGACTGAGCGACTTCACTTTCACTTTTCTCTTTCATGCACTGGAGAAGGAAATGGCAACCCACTCCAGTATTCTTGCCTGGAGAATCCCAGGGATGGCGGAGCCTGGTGGGCTGCCGTCTATGGGGTCGCAAAGAGGTTCATTTATTTATGAGTTTGGTTATTTTTGCCTTTTTTCTTAACATTCTTACCAGGCATTTGTTTTATTCTATTTCATTAGATTTGGCTATCTTTATTCTTTTTATAAACTCTGCTTTTAATTTGCTGTTCTTTCTTCAAACTCTTGAATTTTGTTTAAATGACTGGTATTCAACCTTACTTCTTTTTCTACTATATGCATTTCAAGCTACGAATAATCCTTGCAGCACAGCTTTTATCTAATAACACAAATTATGATACACGTTTTTCATATATTTTAGTTCCAAAATGTATCTAATGTCCAATATGCCGGTTTCCTTAACCCCTAGACTAACTAGAAGTATATATCTTAATTTAAGAACAATGATTTTCTAGTTTGTATATCTGTAACTAATTCCTAGATCAATTGTACAAATGTTAGAGAACATGCTCTGCATGTTTTGATTCTTTGAAATTTGAAGAGACTTGCTTTATGAACTAGCACATGGTCAATTTTTGTAAATATTCTATGTGTATTTAAAAAGAATATGTTTTTTGTCACTGTTGGGTTCAATGTTACATATATATAAATGAATTAGACCAAATAAATTAGACTAAGTTTGCTACAGTTCTACTAGCTTTGTGTTCATGTTCTATCACTTATTAAGACAGCTGTGTTAAAATCTCCCTCTGGGACGGCTGACTGGTTCATTTCCCCTTTAGTATTATCAATTCTTGTTATCTTATACAAAAATTTCCTGAATATATTTGGGTCTACTTCTGGAATTTCTCCTCTATTTTCCAGACTTGTCTGTAGAGTCAAGAACAAGTAACACAATCTTTTAGTTATTAGAGCTTCATAGTAAGTTTTAACTTACTATGAAGTGGGCAAACTCCCAGCCCTTTGTTTCTACAATGCTTTCACAATTTTCTTGGCTATTCTTCCTTTAATTCCTGATTTGAACTTTAGAATTAGCTTTTAGTAAACAGAAAACCCTCTTGTTATTTTTCTTGGAATTTTGTGATATTTGTAAATTTAATTTCAGGAAAATTGGCATCTCTATCACACTGTGTCTTCCTATATCTATTGCTTCCCATTCAGGTCTGCATATCTTACTTTTTAACAGAGTCTTAGAAATTTTTACTTATTGTTTTAATATAGTATTGATTTCTAAACTTAAATGTAAAAAAATAGGTGTTTCGGGGTACCTGCTACAATGTAGATTCCCAGACCTACCCTCAGAGATTTTCATTCTTTGAGACTAGTATGGGGGTCAGAACAGGTTCATGTAAGTGGCTTAGAAAAAACTTTGAGAAACACCAATTTATTTCTTGTGTACTTCTTAAGTGTTTCCTGGGTATTTTATCTTTTTTGTTGCTATCAGAAGTACTTTTCTTTCATTCTTACCTTCTAATTGGCTATTGTTTATATAACAAAGGCTACTGATTTCTATTTCATATTGTGGTTTCTAGGTGATTTTCAAAAGATGAGAGGGAAAAAGTGGCATTATTCCATCAATTTCAAACCAGAATTCATATTTGTGGTATATTACCTGAGTTAAGGTTATAATTACACATAAAGTCTTTGGATATTTTTAGAGCTTTTTTGAATTTTTAATAATAGTATTAATTTGTTTCATGGAAATAATAATATATTCTTTCACAGAAAAAGTAAATGTGGCCTTTTCAGGACACCTATGGTGTTCTGTCTCCTTCCCCCAATTAACTGTCACAAAGAAGAGTAGATAATCATTTTCTTTAACTTTGGGAAATTTCATTAATTTACAAACTGATGGCTATCTTGTGTCAAAAGCTTCACAAATTATCTAGAAAAACTATAAGATGTAAATCAATAATCTATTCTCTAGAATATTTATCTCATTAAAAATCCAGAAGTCATTATTCTTTATATTTTATATTTTTAAAAAGCCATCAACACTTTACAAATTTGGAAAACTGAAAGCAGTTCTCTCTTCCAGAACAGTATGTTGCCCATTATTAGAATTCAACCCTAGACCTTATAAGCTAGTAACAGCTTATAAGCTACTAACTCACATCCTACTATTATTCTTGAAAGGCTAGCATCAACTTTATTTAATTAATAAAAGTCTAAGCTGAAACCAAAGCCCTTCATAAGGAGTAAGATAGTTTCAAGAACTTAGTGTCACTGTTATGGACACTAAGAAAGAAGGAAAGAAAGGGAAGGAAGAGGACAGAAAGAGGAAAGGGAGAGAGAGAATGAGAAAGGACGGGAGGGAGGGAGGAAGGGTCATTGTAAAGTAATAAGAAATACAGATATTGATCTGTCCCCAGTTCCTACCAATATCTGGTCTTTGACTCTGGTTCTAGGCACACAGCTCCTAAAACCCTTGGAAATTCCTGGATGACAGGGAAGACAGTGTCTTTTGTTCTAAAGTGGTAACTCTTGGTGGGCTTCTGGACGGACACTTGGGCACCAGAAAGATCAAGCCATGATTAGAAATTTGGAACTTTTAGCACCATACCCCTAAAGAGGGGAGGGAAGCTGGAAGGTAAATTAATAATTAATACATCAACATACCTACATGATGAAGTCCCTATAAAAATTCTAAGACTATGGGGTTTGAAGAACTTCCAGTTTGTACATGCCAGGAGAATGGTGAACCCCAAGTCCAAAAGGAGAGAAGTTCCTGAACTTGAGATCCTTCCTTGCCCTATGTACCTCTTCATGTGATTGTTCAGCTGTATCCTCTATAAATCACATGCTTTATCATGTAATTAACTGGTAAATGTGTTTCCCTGAGTTTTGTGAGCTGTTCTAGCAAATTACTGCACTCAAGAGGGATCATGGCTGAGAATACAAGTGTTCACTGGCCAGTGGATAGCCAGCCAGTCAGAAGTACTGGGAAAATCAAAGACAGGTGATTGGCATCTGAAGGGGAGCAGTCTTAGACTGGGCTCTTAAATTGTGGGATTGGATGCTAACTCTAGGTCGATAGTGTCAGAACTGAAGTGACTTGTAGGACACCCAGAGAATGCTGGAGAATTGACTGGTGTGGGACTAAACCCACACATTTAGTTTCAGAAGTGGTCTGAGTATGACGTAGTGTGACAGTCAAGGAACACAGTATGTCATATAGAGAGAGCTATACTTCTGCCCCAAATACCAAATTATCATCTTACCTGCATAGTTTGGAAGGAAAAATCTTCTTGTAAGAACTTCTTGACGTGAGGAACCACACCTTTTGGCAGAGTGTTAATTGCATTCAATAATTTCTTCACTTCTAATAGTAGGTTAACAGGGACAAGATCAGTAGGTGTGTCCTTTTCCTGTTTGTCCTAGACAACATTTTTTAAATTACACAATTATTCATGATCTTATTTACTCCAGTATTAAAATCAGTTGATGTATTTTTTTAAAAGTACCTTTCCATGCTATATGTGATCACTTTGTCAGACTACAGAAAATCTCCATAAGACATTCTCTCTGCTCTCAAGGAATGTAAAACATAGCCAGAAGTTTAAGATCAAAACTCAAGAAGGTTTAATCTAGGGAAGGCCATTATAAATGCATTTATGAGTTATAAACAAAGCATAGATTCAAAGATGGGAATAATTATATCTTTTTTTATTGTGGCAAGATGGGAAACATGAATGATTTTAGGCTTAAATGTGAGGTAAGCCTCAAAAAATGATTGCCCTTGAGAAATACACAGCATGTAGTGAATTGGTCCATTTAAAGGCATAAAAAATGCTAAATTTAAAATATTAAATAGGTTATTCTACAAAATAATATGAAAACTATCTCTGATGATAGTGCTTTTCACATTATATGACTAATGCTTCAGCTACTACTACATACAGCAATTTGAAAATGAATGCAGTTGTAATACTTTAAATTATAAATAATTAGAATAATATAACCTACACCTAACTTCAATTCAGTCAAAGCTGAATAAATAGTAATAACCTTGGGATTTCAGGAACTGATACTTATAGACTTAATAAAGCTGTAATTAACGGTTAACTGATAGCTATATAGTCAAGTCTTGCTGAATTTTCTATTAACATTAATTGTGAGAAACGAGTGGGCAAGAAATGAATAAATGTCCTGGAATGGATGGAGATGGCCTTCCTTCAAACCTTAACAAGATACCACAGTTCTTACACCCTGCTGAAACTTTGGGATTATGAATATGCAGCCACTGACATATGTATACAAAAACATTTTTACTGCAGAGGCCATGTAGAATCACTGAGAAGGCAAAATAGCCACTGGTATGGGGTGACTGACTGCCAGGTCTCTAACAGACATGGAACTACCCAGAAAAAAATAAGGTCCAGTGCAGGACTACTCCTCCTCCTCTCCCCTTCTGGGTTTGAGTCTTAAATTGAGATTCCTTCACCACCTACAACACCAAACAAATGCATCTTGCATTTTATGGTACACTTCATTATATTTACATGCAAAAATGTAGGAAATGTTAACAATTTGTTAAATTTCAGTAAAGTGTATATGTCTTAACTGTATTCTTACAATTTTTTGGTGGCTGTGAAATATTTCAAAAAGTAAATTAAAAAAAGCTTCTAAAAAACAAACAACTTTTACAAAGAATGATCTTTGTCAACAGTGCATGTATTTCAAAGTACAGATCAATTCTGTAGTCAAAAGTCATTGCAGAATTATCTAAGACTAATTACCAAATTGGTACACAAGTAAGATCATGGCATGAATAAAATTTTTTGAACAGGAAATACTATAAGCTTCATGTTTGCTAAGTAATCTTATTATAAACACAATAATAATTTTTAAGTTGTCAAAATAGTTGGTACTCAATCTATTTTTGCAAAATAGATTTAGCATCTAAGCCAAATTCAACTTAAACATTCTACCTCCTTTTCCTACGTATTCTGAAACCTGTATCTAGAAATGGCTTTTCTAGTCCAAGTGTACATCCCTTGGTATATTTGCACATGTTGTATTTTCTCTGCAACATTCTTTTGATAACCTTCAGTTCAGTTCAGTTCAGTTGCTCACTTATGTCCGATTCTGCGACCCGATGAAACACGGCACGCCAGGCCTCCCTGTCCATCACCAACTCCCGAAGTTCACTCAGAATCACGTCCATCGAGTCTGTGACTATTCTGAAACCTGTATCTAGAAATGGCTTTTCTAGTCCAAGTGTACATCCCTTGGTATATTTGCACATGTTGTATTTTCTCTGCAACATTCTTTTGATAACCTTCAGTTCAGTTCAGTTCAGTTGCTCACTTATGTCCGATTCTGCGACCCGATGAAACACGGCACGCCAGGCCTCCCTGTCCATCACCAACTCCCGAAGTTCACTCAGAATCACGTCCATCGAGTCTGTGACTCATCCAGCCATCTCATCCTCAGTCGTCCCCGTCTCCTCCTGCCCCCAATCCCTCCCAGCATCAGAGTCTTTTCCAATGAGTCAACTCTTCGCATGAGGTGGCCAAAGTACTGGAGCTTCAGCTTTAGCATCATTCCTTCCAAAGAAACCCCAGGGTTGATCTCCTTCAGAATGGACTGGTTGGATCTCCTTGCAGTCCAAGGGACTCTCAAGAGTCTTCTCCAACACCACAGTTCAAAAGCATCAATTCTTCGGCACTCGGCTTTCTCCACAGTCCAATTCTCACATCCATATGTGACTACTGGAAAAACCATAGCCTTGACTGGACGGA
Organism: Aepyceros melampus; assembly: GCA_006408695.1. Taxonomy (NCBI): domain Eukaryota; kingdom Metazoa; phylum Chordata; class Mammalia; order Artiodactyla; family Bovidae; genus Aepyceros; species Aepyceros melampus. Next base: position 12,034 of record SJXQ01012868.1, read on the forward strand.
CCTTTGTTGCCAAAGTAATGTCTCTGCTTTTTAATATGCTATCTAGGTTGGTCATAACTTCCCTTCCAAGGAGTAAGCGTCTTTTAATTTCATGGCTGTAGTCACCATCTACAGTGATTTTGGAGCCCAAAAAAATAAAGTCTGACACTATTTTCACTGTTTCCCCATCTATTTCCCATGAAGTGATGGGACCAGATGCCATGATCTTCATTTTCTGAATGTTGAGCTCTAAGCCAACTTTTTCACTCTCCACTTTCATCAAGAGGCTTTTTAGTTCCTCTTCACTTTCTGCCATAAGGGTGGTGTCATCTGCATATCTGAGGTTATTGATATTTCTCCTGGCAATCTTGATTCCAGCTTGTGCTTCTTCCAGCCCAGGTTTCACATGATGTACTCTGCATATAAGTTAAATAAGCAGGATGACAATATACAGCTTTGACATACTCCTTTTCCTATGTGAAACCAGTCTGTTGTTCCATGTCCAGTTCTAACTGTTGCTTCCTGACCTGCCTCTTGAGAAACCTATATGTGGTCTGGTATTCCCATCTCTTTCAGAATTTTCCACAGTTTATTGTGATCCACACAGTCAAAGGCTTTGGCATAGTCAATAAAGCAGAAATAGATGTTTTTCTGGAACTCTCTTGTTTTTTCTATGATCCAGCGGGTATTAGCAATTTGATCTCTGGTTCCTCTGCCTTTTCTAAATTCAGCTTGAACATCTGGAAGTTCATGGTTCACGTATTGCTGAAGTCTGGCTTGAAGAACTTTGAGCATTACTTTACTAGCATGTGAAATGAGTGCAATTGCGAGTAGTTTGAGCATTCTTTGGCATTGCCTTTCTTTGGGACTGGAATGAAAACTGACCTTTTCCAGTCCTGTGGCCACTGCTGAGTTTTCCAAATTTGCTGGCATATTGAGTGCAGCAATTTCACAGCATCATCTTCCAGGATTTGAAATAGCTCAACTGGAATTCCATCACCTCCACTAGCTTTCTTTGTAGTGATGCTTTCTAAGGCCCACTTGACTTCACATTCCAGGATGTCTGGCTCTAGGTGAGTGATCACTCCATCGTGATTATCTGAGTTGTAAAGATTTTTTTGTGCAAGTGAATACTATAGTTATGTTAATATATCTTTCTAAGTTACCAGACAACTTTTATGAACTTTATTAACAAGTGGACATCATTCATTGTATAAAACTATGTAGAAAGTAAAAATTGCATTAAAAAGAATCAATCAAACAAATATCTCTCATCAAGGCTTCACTAAATATAAATACATATAGCATTCCCAAATGTGTCTGTATCTTTTAATCTACTATAAAGTCATTGTTGCTGATAACAAGCAGTTTATATTAGTGTATCATTAAGTTATTCATTTAGAACTGAGAGGTTCTGACAGTAAAAATAAAAACATGAAAAAGAATTCACTTCCAAAACAAATCAATGAAATTTCTTACTAAATAAAATTGTTTGTGTACGTTTTCTTGCCATGTGTATAGTGTTCATCTTGTTGAATTTTGCTTAAAAGGATAAATAAGAGATGTCTTAAAACTGATTATTGTGATGTTTCTGGGCATCAATTATGAAAAAAAGATTTAGTGATGACCACATAGGTAGGAAAACTTTTAGCAGTTAATTAAACTGATTAGATTTAGTATTCTATTCTCATACAACATTAGTTAACTAAATTTTCTCTTACCAGTTGATCAGTTGATTTTTCTACCATTTTCTTGGTTTCCTCTGTAGCCTGCTCTTCCAGAGGAAGATCCCTATTTTAAATAAAAAAGAAAGGTATACTCAGAGCCATCTCCTTACAAAGAACACAATTAAAAATCTTTGATGAATTTTTGCCTGTATTAGTAAAGACTCTAACATATGAATATTTGCCTGAAACTTTCAAAAGCGTAAACAATACGTACCAAAGCCTGGCAATAGTGGCAGGTGCTATCTCTCTTTAGGGACTCACGATAAAGAAAAGAAATTATTCCAAGTCCTTACTGGATGGTGGCAAAGAGAACAGAAAACTGATGTAAAACAAACACACAATAGATCAAAACAATTGGAAAACTTATAGCACTGTTTCAGTGTAAAGAAAAAAAAGGCTGAAAAGATTGATATTTTGTTTTGTGTGTGCATGCCTGTGTGTGTTTAAGAAAATAATTAAGGTTTGGGAAGTGTCTATCTTACACAGTTTTTTTTTTCTAGCTTCTTAGCATCAAAATTATCTGGTTTTCCAAAGTGGCTTTTGTAACTGAAGTAGAACAGTATCATATTTAGAAATTATTTAACTATTTCTGTAGAAAGGAATAACAAATTTTGCTTTTGTCATGTACTTGAAATGTGAACAATGCAGTATTATTTATTGAACGAAAAATTTATTTATATAATTGCTTTTGCCTACATACAGAACCATGACACAAGATTTGAGAACCATAACATAGGGTCATATATGATTTATATAATCTGCTTAATTCTATATACTAGCAGAGAGAAAACTGAGGTGATAAACCTATCAATTGATTTATTCAGAATTGCACTTTGTAAATATCCTATTTCACTTCACATTTATATACTCATTTGACTGACAATCATTTATCATCTACTATGTGCTAACTAGGCTTCAGCAATACGTTAACAGTGAACTTTCAGATGTTCAAGCTGGTTTTAGAAAAGGCAGAGGAACCAGAAATCAAATTGCCAACAGCCGCTGGATCATGGAAAAAGCAAGAGAGTTCCAGAAAAACATCTACTTCTGCTTTATTGACTATGCAAAAGCCTTTGACTGTGTGGATCACAACAAACTGTGGAAAATTCTGAAAGAGATGGGAATACCAGACCACCTGACCTGCCTCTTGAGAAACCTATATGCAGGTCAGGAAGCAACAGTTAGAACTGGACATGGAACAACAGACTGGTTCCAAATAGGAAAAGGAGTACGTCAAGTCCATATATTGTCACCCTGCTTATTTAACTTATATGCAGAATTCATCATGAGAAACGCCGGGCTGGAAGAAGCACAAGCAGCAATCAAGATTGCAGGGAGAAATACCAATCACTTCAGATATGCAGATGACACCACCCTTATGGCACAAAGTGAAAAGGAACTAAAAAGACTTGATGAAAGTGAAAATGGAGAGTGAAAAAGTTGGCTTAAAGCTCAACATTCAGAAAATGAAGATCATGGCATCTGGTCCCATCACTTCATGGGAAATAGATGGAGAAACAGTGGAAATAGTGTCAGACTTTATTTTTCTGGGCTCCAAAATCACTGCAGATGGTGACTGTAGCCATGAAATTAAAAGACGCTTACTCCTTGGAAGGAAAGTTATGACCAACCTAGATAGCATATTGAAAAGCAGAGACATTACTTGCCAACAAAGGTCTATCTAGTCAAGGCTATGGTTTTTCCAGTGGTCATGTATGGATGTGAGAGTTGGACTGTGAAGAAAGCTGAAGAATCGATACTTTTAAACTGTAGTGTTGGAGAAGACTCTTGAGAGTCTCTTGGACTGCAAGGAGATCCAACCAGTCCATTCTAAAAGAAATCCGTCCTGAGTGTTCTTTGGAAGGAATGATGCTAAGCTTAAACTCCAGTACTTTGGCCACCTCATGCGAAGAGTTGACTCATTGGAAAAGACTCTGATGCTGGGAGGGATTAGGGGCAGGAGGAGAAGGGGACAACAGAGGATGAGATGGCTGGATGGCATCACCCATTCGTTGGACATGAGTTTGAGTGACCTCCGGGAGTTGGTGATGGACAGGGAGGCCTGGCATGCTGCGATTCATGGAGTCGCAAAGAGTCGGACACGACTGAGCTACTGAACTGATGTGCTAACTGATTTTGTCAGGGGAAACTGGGACAGATAAACAGTACAGAACTGTCTACACAGTGAACGTTACAATAAAAGCTGATTTATACACACAAACAATATTTCACAACAGGAGTCAGTGTCCTTTAAAAATGTCATGTTAAAAAAAAAACCTGTTAACTATTTTTTCCTGCACTTCTAAACCCCATTCCTAAAAGGAACACAAGGCATCTGTGGTATCAAGGAAGGAAATGACAACCCACTCCAGTATTCTTGCCTGGGAAACCCCATGGATGGAGGAGCCTGGTGGGCTACAGTCCACGGGGTCGCAAAGAGTCGGACACGACTGAGCGACTTCACTCAACCAGTCTTCTGAAGCCCGTTAACGTTTGAGAGAGTGAAAAATGTTCTCAAAAGGTATTCTACCTGTTGACTCCATTTTAGGATCATTTACTCCTTAACCCAGTAGTTCTCAGTCCCAGATTTAATGCATATTAAAATTATTTGTGAAGCTTTGGAAACATCCAGATGTCCAAACCCTACTTCAAAACTTCTTAAGCAAAAGTGTGGAACAGTAGCTTCATATGTTCCCTAGGTTACATAACAAATTTTGATGTAAAAACTTGACTAATCTGCACTTTCTCCACAACATTAAAAGTGCTCTAATAAAAGTTTCTAATGAAATTCTATTTGCTACTCCAGTACTTGGGTCCTCATTTAGTGACCCTTTCTGCATTATTTAACATTATACATCATATACTCCAACCCTCCTTGAAAACCTCTATATCCTTTGGTGCTATTGTGTCTTCTCCTAGCCCCTCAGCTGTCCACTTATCTGTTTGTACCACTGGCTATCCGTCTTCTTTTCATTTACCTTATTATTATTTTAATAATATTTACATAGAACTGCATACGTTAATACTATCAAACCATGCTCCCCATGTATTAGATCAGGATGGTACCCCAGTGGTCATATATGGCATCTACTTTATTTTATTGATGGGTAAATTAATGCCCAGAGAAGTCATACACTAGAAAGCAGCAAAGCTAAAACAAAGTGCAAGACTAGTTTTTTTTTTTTTTTTTTCTTGCTATTCTGCTACTTCTACCATCTGTGTACTTTATTCTGCTGCTGGGAAAAGCTGAAATTTTGCTATAATAATAAACCTGAAATATACATATATAGCATATAGTAATATTCCTTATTTATCCCTCTTTCTTCTTACTACATTTTCTATTTAAATCAATCTCATTTATGCCCAGAATGAAAAGTGAAAGTGAAGTCGCTCAGTCATGTCCGACTCTTTGCGACGCCATGGACTGTAGCCTATCAGACTCCTCTGTCCATGGGATTTTTCCAGGCAAGAGTGCTGGAGTGGACTGCCATTTCCTTCTCCAGTGGATCTTCCCGACCTGGGAATCGAACCCAGGTCTCCCGCATTGCAGGCAGACACTTTACTATGGGAGCCATCAAGGAAGCCCATGAATAAACACCCTCAAATAGGAATCAGGTTCTTCTTATTCACTATTTTTACCTTCAAATCTCCAGCTCAACATCTGATATAGAGTAGGCACTCAAATATTTACTGAATGTATGAATATACAACAAATAAATAAGTAAGCAAACTTCCAAGAATTCAAATAGTAACCCATTCCAATGATTCACAAATCTGTATCTGCAACCTTAATTGTTCTTTGATGTTACAGCTACATATTTCCATCCACCTATTTGACAATCTCTGTACGAAAGAAAGGCAATGCAAAAGAATGCTCACACTACCGCACAACTGCACTCATCTCACATGCTAGTAAAGTAATGCTCAAAATTCTCCAAGCCAGACTTCAGCAATACTTGAACCGTGAACTCCCTGATGTTCAGGCTGGTTTTAGAAAAGGCAGAGGAACCAGAGATCAAATTGCCAACATCCACTGGATCATGGAAAAAGCAAGAGTTCCAGAAAAACATCTATTTCTGCTTTATTGACTATGCCAAAGCCTTTGACTGTGTGGATCACAATAAACTGTGGAAAATTCTGAAAGAGATGGGAACACCAGACCACCTGACCTGCCTCTTGAGAAATCTGTATGCAGGTCAGGAAGCAACAGTTAGAACTGGACCTGGAACAACAGACTGGTTCCAAATAGGAAAAGGAGTACGTCAAGGCCATATATTGTCACCCTGCTTATTTAACTTATATGCAGAGTACATCATGAGAAATGCTGGGCTGGAAGAAACACAAGCTGGAATCAAGATTGCTGGGAGAAATATCAATCACCTCAGATATGCAGATGACACCACCCTTATGGCAGAAAGTGAAGAGGAACTAAAAAGCCTCTTGATGAAAGTGAAAGTGGAGAGTGAAAATGTTGGCTTAAAGCTCAACATTCAGAAAACGAAGATCATGGCATCTGGTCCCACACTTCACGGGAAATAGATGGGGAAACAGTAGAAAGTGTCAGACTTTATTTTTTTGGGCTCCAAAATCACTGCAGATGGTGACTGCAGCCATGAAATTAAAAGATGCTTACTCCTTGGAAGGAAAGTTATGACCAACCTAGATAGCATATTGAAAAACAGAGACAGTACTTTACCAACAAATCCTCAGATATGCAGATGACACCACCCTTATGGCAGAAAGTGAAGAGGAACTCAAAAGCCTCTTGATGAAAGTGAAAGTGGAGAGTGAAAATGTTGGCTTAAAGCTCAACATTCAGAAAACGAAGATCATGGCATCCGGTCCCATCACTTCATGGGAAATAGATGGGGAAACAGTGGAAACAATGTCAGACTTTATTTTTTTGGGCTCCAAAATCAATGCAGATGGTGATTGCAGCCATGAAATTAAAAGACACTTACTCCTTGGAAGAAAAGTTATGACCAACCAGATAGCATATTAAAAAGCAGAGACATTACTTTACCAACAAGAGTCCATCTAGTCAAGGCTATGGTTTTTCCAGTGGTCATGTATGGATGCGAGAGTTGGACTGTGAAGAAAGCTGAGCACCAAAGAATTGATGCTTTTGAACTGTGGTGCTGGAAAAGACACTAAAGAGTCCCTTGGGCAGCAAGGAGATCCAACCAGTCCATTCTAAAGGAGATCAGCCCTGGGATTTCTTTGGAAGGAATGATGCTAAAGCTGAAACTCCAGTATTTTGGTCACCTCATGCGAAAAGTTGACTCATTGGAAAAGACTCTGATGCTGGGAGGGCTTGAGGGCAGAAGCAGAAGGGGACGATAGAGGATGAGATGGCTGGATGACATCACCGACTCGATGGACATGAGTTTGAGTGAACTCCAGGAGTTGGTGATGGACAGGGAGGCCTGTTGTGCTGTGATTCATGGGGTTGCAAAGAGTCGGACACAACTAAGCGACTGAACTGAACTGAATTAAACTGAACTGATGCTTTTGTTTCTTTCTGGATGTTTGCTGCTGCTGCTGCTAAGTCGCTTCAGTCGTGTCCGACTCTGTGCAACCCCATAATGGCAGCCCACCAGGCTCCTCCATCCCTGGGATTCTCCAGGCAAGAATACTGGAGTGGATTGCCATTTCCTTCTCCAATGCATGAAAGTGAAAAGTGAAAGTGAAGTCGCTCAGTCGTGTCCGACTCTTAGCGACCCCATGGACTGCAGCCTTCCATGGGATTTTCCAGGCAAGAGTACTGGGTGGGGTGCCATCGCCTTCTCCGTCTGGATGTTTGCCCATTGATAAAAAATGCTGGCTAAGCAAGGAGTTCAGGGCAAAATAGAAGTCAGAATTCAGGCACTGGGGGAGCAGCCAACCCAAGCAGCTTGGTGGCTTCCTCTATTTTTTGCTTAAAAAAAAAAAAAAAAAAAAGACTGATGTCACCTTGACGTATTTTCCTCAGTATTAATTTATAGAGGAGCTGCAGAAGAGAAAATCCATGAAGACAAGGACTGTCAGGGCTGGAAGAGACCTAAAAGGCTTGTATTTCTGTCTCCATTCCTTTATGGAGTTGGGGAAGAAAGCAGAGATTGAGGAAAGGCAGCAAAGTCAGGAGTAGGGGTCACCTGGGTCCCAGCCCAGAGTCTCTCTAGACACAGCAGACATTGGCCACTGACTTTGGCTTCATGCCACCCACCTTGGCTGCTAGTTTGTAATAGATTTCATCATTTTAAAATAAACCTTGAGAGGTAGACTTACAGATACTCTTTGGATTTTCTTCTCTGCTGAATGTGATTCTAGGATCATCAAAGTTTCAAAAGACAAAGCCTGAAATTTTAAGGGAAAATGGTAAAATTTTACAACAATTTTGAAAGATAGCACAGTTGATTAAAATCACCCCTGTGTCCCTTCTTATCTGAATGAGGGGAACCTTGAAAAACGTCCTCAATGGACAGTGATGTCCTTTGTCTCCCTTCAAGGCCATCACTACGACATGTGGAGTGGCCATTTCTGCCTGCCCCTCAGGGGTCTGGAAAGCCTAAGAACAGAGGAAGACCAATGTATTAGGTGTGGAATAGAGACGGAGTCATAATATTTGGAGAAGTGAAATAAACCCTCACCTTTTGGTGTTTATTGCTTTCTGAAGAAAATTTTTATTCCTCCATTCCACATGACTCCATTAATAAAGTCCGGCTATTAAAAAGAATTTCTTTTGGTAGAAAAACATTATTCTTTATGTGAATCAATTATTTCCTGTGCTCGAGTCACCTTGGGCCAGAAGTAATGAATATTTGTGAGATGGGAAGGTCAGACATGCTGGGAAGGAAATTCCTCTCGGGGCTGAGAATGAATGCTGCCCAAGACTGGGAATCCTGAGACATGTGGTACAATCGAGCATCATGGAAACGCTGGCACAATGATGCCACATCCACCGGCCCCCTTACCCAGAGCTCACAGAGTCTCTGGATGAATGGAGGGTCCCTGCTCATTAGAGGTTAACTGGGGCTCCCTCGACCAGGCACCCCGCTTTAATGTCTCACCTGTTTCTGTGTCTCTTCCCCCCAGACTGATGATGGAGAGATGAAAGGGATGCCTGGTAGGTCTTGAGTCTTTGTTAAGACTGGACTTGTGCCTAAGAGCCTCGAGTCACTCTAGACGTGGCTCAGAAAGGTAAAGTCCTGGCACAACATGCTGGGAAATCACCTACCTCTGTTCGTTCCTTTCCTGTAAAAAGAATGATTGATGATGGTTCAAGAAATACAAGACAGCCCTTATTTAAAAAAGGTCATTAAACGCAACAACCACAATGAGTAAAGTGGTACAATTGTAAGCTAATGGTGAAGGCAGCCACTTTCCTTCTGGGAGGGACTGTTCCTAGAACCGGGGGGCTGGCAAGGCATCTGCAGAGACGACCCTTGAACACAGCCGCCCCCTCAGAGGGGCTCACCTGATCTCATCCCCACTCACCTTCACTGCGGCAGCCCTTCCCCACCCCAGCACCGTCACAGAGGCCTGAGTGCGGAGTGCAGCCTGTGGTCTCCCTGACCTGGTGCACACTAGGAACCCTGCCTCACTCAAGGTGCACGCTGGGAAATGCATTGCTCTCAATGCAGCACAGCCGATAAACGTTCAAGGAAGGGACCACGTGACGTTTATGCGCAGGCTCCAGTTCCTGGGCACTGGCATCACCAGGGGAGTGAGCCCACCACTGGCCACCCAGTCTTGGCACCTCCCGTCCCCTGCTGCACTGCCCATTGGCTGACTCCACTTAGACCTAAACTCACAGAAGCCTGTGAATGCAGCGGTCCAGGTCAGCCTCCGGTTTGCGGCTGGATGAAGAAGCTGGGGAAGCGGGTTTCAGGACAAACCCCTCACCATGCCCAACTCTCTCCTGCGCTCCCCAACCTGCAGGTCGCTCTGGACCAGCCCCCTCTTCTACCTCGGTTCTTGGAACCCAGCAGGACCCAAGGGGTCTACCCAGATAGACCCGCACCCATGTCCTCTGCCTGACTTTTGTTGTAGAAAAAACTTTATTCCAAATAAGTGTAATCAGAGGAGGGAGAGAATGCAGAAAGGCAAACAGTTAGGCAAGACAAGATGATAATACTTTAGCCATTAAACCAAGTGAAGGATCTTTATTTAGTTCTTCCTCGAGGACTAGAGATAATATTCTGAGCCGTGTCCTTGGGGCTTTGGGGGGACACTGCAACCCCACCAGGTGTGAGCAGTTAACAGTGTGTGGCCCACAGGCACACAGAGCCCAGATGGGTTGGAACCAGGAGGTTGACGATGCTGACTCTGGATTACTTTACCACCAACCGAGCAGAAGAATGTCCCTGAGCTGATTGCGCCCTACTCCTTGAACACTCCTTACTACCCTCTCTAGGTCGGGACATGGAGTTATGAGGGGATTAGCCTGCTGTGACTTCCCTTTGCATGTCAAAGCAGTAAAGCTAATTTTTTTCTTCTTCACCCAAACCTCCATCTCTGTGTTTCTCTCCGGCTCCTGTGAACAGAGGCTAAACTCCAGCAGAGCTCAGCCCCAAGTGGAGCCTTTCCCCAGGGTTCTGCCCTCATGCCTTTTCTCTGGCCTCCTCTCCTCGGGGGTGTGTCCATGCTGGGAGATGGACAGCAGTGGACTGACCTCTCCCCAGCCAGTCCCAGGGCAGCTCTGCTCCTGGAAGCCCCCATCTGACATCTCCATCTCCAGGGTGTGTTCACACACCGCAGCTAAACCAACCTCCCTGATGGTGTCTGCTGCACCTCCCACCTTTAATGACCCCTGCCCGGCCACCCTGATCTCTGCCTGGGGGTGATCCTGACCCCGCCTTCTCCCCATCCCCACTTCCAGTGAGCCGCTCAGTCCAGTGAAGGCTCCTGCCCGAGACCCCAGCTGCCACACTCCTCCCTGAGCTCCTCCCTGCCTGCCAGCTGGTCCTGCAGCTATCAGGCCTCTCCAGGCTTCTGTGCACACTCACGTTCCCTTTCCCTAAAGCGCATCTAAACAGCTCATGACTTATAGCACAATAGGCATGGAGAGATAGGTAATTGAGAAGAGTTAAAACATCACACAAAATGCGGCTCCTCTTTGCAACATCGTTACAGAACAGGCACTAGACTAAAATAAAGGCGTGGGTCCTCAACAATTCAAAGATTCCCTGAGATGGAAGATAAAAACCTGAGTATCAATGAGCTGCATATTCAGCTTTGGGAGCCTGGCTAAAACCTGGATGGGGCCACCATTCACCAGTTCCTCCTAAAGAAAGAGCTTAGCACTCCTGCTTCCTTAGTGCTAAACTTGGAAATCAACTTTGAATATTCATTGGAAGGACTGATACTGAATCTTCAATACTTTGGCCACCTGATACAAAGAGCTGACTCACTGGAAAAAAGACCCTGATGCTGGGAAAGATTCAGAGCAGGAAAAGAGGGTGGCAGAGGATGAGATGCTTAGATGGCGTCACCAACACAGTGGACATGAATTTGAACAAATTCTGGGAGGTGGTGAAGTACACGGAAGCCTGGTTTGCCTCCGTCCGTGGGGTCGCAAAGAGTCAGACATGACTGAGCAACTGAATACAACAGCAAACTTGCAGGAGGAAGAAACTAAATGTTTAAAAACAGATATCGAGCGTGATGACACGCGTACTCGGAGGTCCTGCAGGGCAGACAGAAAACTCAGGCTTTCTGATGGGTTGTTAGTTTAACGAGCTTTTACAAGTCTGTGCTGACTCTCAGGAGGATGGGGTGCACATTAATCACACAGTTCCTCATTTTAACCCCTGGGGACCCAGCCCAAGGTCCTTCCTCAGGCATTTATTGCTGATATGGAAGGGAAAGGCCAGCTGTTGCCATGGAAACCATTATGGGAAGAACAGACAACACTTCTATCTGAACCAGAGAAAATGCATCCAGGCATAAACACTGGTGGGAGTCGGAAGTTCCAGCCGCGCCTATCCTTGCCTTCCCTCCTCCTGCAACATCTCAGCTTCAACCTTGGGCTCGTCTTGCCCTGCACCCTACCTAACAAGTTACCTGGTCTCCCAGCAGCCACTCTCGGCATCATCTCCCACTCCTTGTTAGATAAAAGACCAGGACACCAAAAGAGGATCTAACAGGCTTTTTAACGAAGCGCTCCCGGTTGGGGTTCCCGGACCGAACGAGGCAGGTCAAGGAAGTCCGCGCCCGGACCGTGTTAGAAGCGGCTTATGTAAGTTTGTTGCGAGGGATGGTCATGTTCATGGGCGGAGGTTCGGATAGGTCGCCAGGCCGAGGCGTCGCGGGCTGATAGGTCCTTTTACGTGGCTGGGTGGAGCGGCTTTAGCTGGCGAAGTGTGCTGTCACTGGCCCCTGGGATCTGGGCGGCGCCTTCCGTTAGGGACTTCCCCTCCGGCGGGGGAGAGAAGGGGCGGCCCGTCATGGCCCCGGGGTCCGGCCTTACACTCCTGTTCTTCAGTGAGCTGCACACGTGTCCAATCGTTCCAGCCCTGCCCTGGCCTAAAGACCCCGCCGTGCGGGCATCTCCATTTCCATCCTCTCAGCTGCTTCATGCCTCTTGACGTGCAGGTCTCCTTGGCAGCTCAGGCCAATCCTTCCTGCCTCAGGGCATTTGCACCTGGCACCCCTCAGCCTGGAACATCCCTGGTGGTGAACCAGGAGTTTCTGTTTTGTTTATCCTGATGTTCTTGATCCCCGACAGGATTTCTGGCAATGTGGTGTTGGAAGCATGAAGACAGTAAGAATGCATCAAGCTGGGGGACGCCAGCAATGGTCAGGCTAAAGCAGACAGTTGGGAGCATTTGGCTCATTCACGAGGAAGTGTCTCAAAACCTGGGAGTCCAAGGACAGGTGAGAAAAGGTAAAGGTTTTAACCTTGCCAGTGTTGAGTGACTGTGCTTAGTTGCTCAGTCATGTCTGACTCTGTGGCCCCATGGACTGTAGACCATCAGGCTGCTCTGTCCATGGGAATTCTCCCAGCGAGACTATGGAGTGGGTTGCCATGCACTCCTTCAGGGGATCTTCCTGACACAGGGATTGAACCCAGCTCTCCCACACTGCAGGCAGATTCTTTACCATCTGAACCACCAGGGAAGCCCAAGAATGCTGGAGTGGGTCATGTATAATGCTCACCAATTGGTTTAGTAAAAGGGGCCCATCTGCACAGAGGCCTTGCTAGTTTCACAGCTGATGAGAACGATGACCATCCAACACATGTCTCTGGATGCGCGTCCCCCTCTCCAGACTCAAAGTAATAGATTGTTGTTTCACAGTGGCTGAGTCATGCCTCACTCTTTGTGAGCCCCATGGGCTGCAGCACACCAGGCTTCCCTGTCCTTCTGTATCTCCCAGAGTCTGCTCAAATTCACGTCCATCGAGTCAGTGATGCTATCCAGCCATCTCATCCTCTGTCATCCCCTTCTCCCCCCACTTCAATCTTGCCCAGAACCAGGCTCTTTTCCAATGAGTTGGCTCTTAGCATCATGTGCCCAAAATATTGGAGCTTCAGCTTCAGCATCAGTCCTTTCAATGAACACCCAGGACTGATCTCCTTTAGGACTGACTAGTTTGATCCCTTTGTAGCCCAAGGGACTCTCAAGTCTTCTCCAACACCACAGTTCAAAAGCATCAATTCTTTGGCACTCAGCTTTCCTTACGGTCTAACTCTCACATCCATACGTGACTACTGGAAAAACCATAGCCTTGACCAGATGAACCTTTGTTGGCAAAGTGATGTCTCTGCTTTTGAGTATGCTGTCTAGGCTGATCATAGCTTTTCCTCCAAGGAGCAAGTGTCTTTTAATTTCATGGCTTCACTCACTGTTCACAGTGATTTTGGAATCCAAGAAAATAAAAGCTGCCACTGCTTCTACATTTTCCATCTATTTGCCATAAGTGAGGAGACCAGATGCCATGATCTAAGTTTTTTGAAGGTTGAGTTTTAAGTCAGCTTTTTCACTCTCCTCTTTCACTCTTATCCAGAGGCTCTTTAGTTCCTCTTCACTTCCTACCATTAGCGTGGTATCACCATCGTATCTAAGGTTATTTATATTTTTCCGGGCAATCTTGATTCCAGCTTGTGAAGCTGATAGGAGAAAAGTCTTATCTCAGTACTTTCACAGACAGAGGCTGGAGCACAGGAGAAAAGTAACCATTGTTTGGTTGATCCCTTTGCTATGTTGCAGCTTTATGACTTCATATAGGAAGTTCAGCCAGTCTCTACAGTTTGGGCTAGTAATCTAATTCAGTGTCTACTGGTAAAAGTTCACCTTAATTGTGGGGATATGCATCACTTCCATTTCTCAGAGCAGCTCAGGTTTGATAAGAGCCAAGCAAAGAGGCATCTGGACACAGGGGTTCCAGCCAGCCCCTGGCCCTGGGTGCTGAACCTGCAGATTCAGCCTCCACAGTGCCATCCTGGAATTCCCAAAGCTCTGAGGCGTGAAACTGAGGAAAACGGACTGCCTTAGTCTTCTAGGAGGAGTGTTACTAGTGGCGCACAGCTAATAGTAACGGGATGCAATGTACACAGCTACTGTAATAGTGTGTACTTTTATTGTAGTCATGACTAGAACAATTAATCACACAGGCTATAACCCAGACTTCCAATTTCCATGGTGCTATCTATTAATTTTAAATTAACGCTGTGCCCTTTGTCAGTGAGCTGGAGGTGCTTTGTAATAGGAGAATAGACATAAGTACGTAATGTAAGCGCACGCTTTTTTTACAAACGAGAGATGAAGCCAGCTTCCAGGTTTGATTGAAATGTGAAATCAGAGCTGCAGCTTCTTCTCTTCACTGAGAAGAAAGAGCCCTGGGGCGAGGGTGGGGGTGTGGGGAGGGATCCCTCTCCCATTCCCAGCCAGCCTCCCCCAGTCACCAGCCCTGTAACCTTGCGGGGGGGCTGGCCCCACCTCCACACCCCAGCTTCATTCTGCTGAGCAAAGTATGAGTGGCTTGGCTTTGCTCTCTCAGGGGTTTTTGCAAGGATCTAGTGAGACTGTTGTTGCTCTTCAGTCACTAAGTCGCATCCGTCTCTCTGCGACCCACTGGAGCGCAGCCCGCCAGGCCTCCCCGTCCATCACCAGCTCCCAGAGCTTGCTCAAACTCATGTCCATTGAGTCAGTGATGCCATCCAACCATCTCATCCTCTGTCATCCCCTTCTCCTCCTGCCCTCAATCTTTCCCAGCATCAGAGTCTTTTCAAATGAGTTGGTTCTTCGTATCAGGTGGCCAGAGTATTGGAGCTTCAGCTTCAGCATCAGTCCTTCCAATGAATATTCAGGACTGATTCCCTTTAAGATGGATTGGTTGGATCTCCTTGCAGTCCAAAGGACTCTCAAGAGTCTTCTACAACACCAGAGTTCAAAAGCATCAATTCTTCAACACTCAGCCTTCTTTATGCTCTAACTCTCACATCTGTACATGACCACTGGAAAAATCATAGCTTTGACTGTATTTTTAGGCTTTATTATCATAGAGCCTGTTTTTCCCAAATTATACTATGAAACTATAAAGGCTATAAATTATATAAATTACAACTTTATACAGAAAAATCCATATAGGAAAAAAGTGCCTTGAGATCCCTCAGTCTCTGTGTTTAGAATCTCAACTAGATCCAGGGTAACTGCCCCCACATGACTTGCCTGGAGCCCCTTGACTCCAGCCCCTCTGAGCACATCCCTGGTTTCCTTTCCTTGTTCTGTGTAAAGAACAAGAAAGCTGGTTGCAGGCATGATGGTGAAACGACTGAGTCCCATGAGTCATTTTCAAAAGGATTTGTTCATTTCAGCACATTTAAAAAGGGCCCAACTCTTATTTTATATGAGTCTCTACCAAAGCATAACAGATATGCCTGAGTAACATCTGAGACTTCATCTATGTGTGCAGATCAAAATCTGTTTCTATGTAAAAATGTTCTCAACCTCAACAGCTTA
>SJXQ01012868.1:27793-39944 GCA_006408695.1 Aepyceros melampus
AACAACATATATATATATATATATATATATATATATATATAGTTTTTTAGATTAAGCTTTAATTGATATACAAAAACATACAGATTTAACATACACATCTTCATGAGTTTGGAGATACGCATGCACCCAGGATCGAGGTTAGGAGAATGGGGCGACAGAGAGTGAGATGGCGGGATGGCATCACTGACTCCATGCACGTGAGTCTGAGCGAACTCGGGGAGACAGTGAAGGACAGGGAAGCCTGGCGTGCTGCAGTCCACGGGTCACAAAGACTCAGACATGGCTCACAACTGAACAACAACAATGATGTTAGCACAACACCCATGGTGCTCACCACTTCCAAAGCATGTTCTTGTGTTCTTCTTTTGTGTGGTTTCTTTCTTTTTTTTTTTTTTTTTTGGTAAAAGCATTTAATATGAGATTTATCTTCTTTACCTGTTTTTAAGAGCACAATACTGTATTAACTCAACCACACTGTACTATCCCACAGGGTCTGTGGGTCCGGAATGAGGAGGGCGCAGCTGATGGACTGGGTCCTCTGATTATAGTCACAAGCCTGCGAAGTGTTGGCCAGAAGTAAGTTCTCACTTGGAGACACTGCCCCAGGGTATAGGCAGAAAGCACTCCTTGTAGCTCTCAGCCGGGGCTGCCCTCCCCCAGCTCTTTGGCCAGTTACTTCTTCCACCAGCAAAGGCTTCTCTAGAGCCAGTCTGCTTAGACCGCTTCAGATAATACGGTATAATCCCAGAGGTGACTTTTGCATATCTTGCTGTTAAAAAGCAAGTCATATGTCTCACCTGTACTCAAAGATGTAGCTACCTTTCTGCAGGGGACGAGGAGACTCCTTGGAGATCCTGCCTCCTTAAAAGGGCATATATACCCTACCACGTGTAAAACAGATGGCTGGTGGGAAGCTGCCGTGTCGCAGAGGGCGCTCAGCTCAGTGCTCTGTGGTGCCCTAGAGGGCTGGGACGGGGGAGAGAGCCTCTAGAGGGAGGGGACACGCGTCTCCAGGTAGTGATTCACGCTGTTGTACGGCAGAAACAAATGCTGCATTGTGAAGCGATTACACTTCAATACCAAGGGGACCTCTGGAAGCACCACGGAAAAGCCCACTCTCATGTGAATAGCCACCTGCTCCAAATGGCTTATCTCTACAGTTTTCTGAAAGTAAGGCTTGTCTGTCTGAGAAGGCTTTTAGATGGGAGCACATTGCAAAAATGAGCCCTGTGAGAGGCCAGTGTCACACACAGGCGCGCGCATGGGGGCGCCCGATTCAGCATATGATGACAAGGTGCTGCCAACGTGCTGTGCAGGTGTGATGGAGGGGGAGCCCCACATGGACAGGAGTGGGCTCTTCTTGCTCTCCCGCCACGCTCAGTCACTGGCTGGGAGCAGCCTGGGGTGAATCCAGGGGGGACCGCCTCCTCCATCCCCATCCCTGCTGGGCACCCCCCTCTGTAGGAGGCGGAGCCAGAACTCAAAGCCCACTTCCCTGATCTCACACTAAACGGACTGTGTGCTTTTCAGATATTATTCTTATGCCTTAGGCATTCCACTAGAATGTTTAAAATATACTCGAATTTTCAAGGTTTCAACTAGGCAGTGCTTTTTGAAAGCTTTGATTTATAAAGTCGGGAGTTGGTTCACAGTTGATTTCAGAACTTTCCATAATGGAGTCACAAGTAGGGAGAAGGTGTTATTTAGTTTTCAAGACTCCAAGATCATTTCACTGGGAAGCTAGTCGAGACCTCCACTGGGAAATAACAGCTGGGGAATTTTGCTTTCTTGGTGTTTTCTTAGGTTTTGTTTTATTATTTTGGTCTTGGAATTATTGAACATGTAACCCACAGGATTTTCCTATATATACCTTCTGAGCGTGTATATATAGAGACAGAGCAAGATGAGGAAGGCATATCCACACACATATGATGCGTTGTCTATATTCAGCTCGTGTATACATCTATACATATGTATATATGTGTGTGCATATTTTTTTGAATTTTTACGATTTTAAGTTGGAAGCAAGTGAAATGGAAAAAACAAGACTCCTGATGCCTCAAAATCCTACTTCTAAGGATAACTGTTTCATAGATAGAACAGACTGCAATGGGTTGTTGTAACCTAAATGAATGAGGATAAAAATTATTCCCAAAAGAACAACTCTGAAGGCAAACCTTAGTCATTTACAACCAAAACTGTTTAGTAAAGAAACTTATCATCTGAATGTACATTTTCTTTAAAGCAACTGGGGGTTTTTCTTAAACCAGCCAGTGGGCAGTGGTTCACTGACCCTCACAACAGAGCTGTAGGAAGCAGGCACTGTTAGAGCATCATTTTAGAAGTCGGAGACTCAAGGCTTAAAGAGAAGATGGGACTTGCCCTAAATTCCATGGTCCAAATGTGAGCGTGTGCTCATTGTGTCTGGCTCTGCCACCCCATGGACTGTAGCCCCCCAGGCTCCTCTGTCCATGGGATTCTCCAGGCAAGAGTACTGGAGTGGGTTGCCATTTATTTCTCCAGGGGATCTTCCCGACCCAGGGATTGAACCCGCATCTCTTGCGTCTCCTGCACTGGCAGGTGGATTCCTTACCACTGCACCATCTGGGAAGAACTCATGGTCCAAAGGTTTAGAGTTTTTTCTCTGTTTTCAATTCAACTTATTTGTAAACATGTAAGCTGAAAGAAGCATGGATGTTGCAGAATAGAAGTTGGAGGTAAGGAGGCTAACCATGAAAGCAATCTAAAAGGCTTTCACTCTTTTAAACAGTTTTCCCAAGCTATTTTAAAGAACAACCCATGGCAAGCTGAAGGTAATGACATGGTTGATCTGCTGATGATACCCTTCACGTTTTCCCACTTGAGTGAGGAGAGGGGCTCTTTGCTCTTGTGAACAGAACACATTTGCAGATTAAGGATCAGGGTGGTAAGTTGTGCCATTTGAGGGGTGTAACTGAAGAACAGTTGGGGCAGAAGTAAGCTGTCAGTGTTGACACGGCCGCAGCCTGCTCCTCCAGGGCACTGTCTACATTTAGGTGGCAGCATCGGTCACGAAGGGAGCTTCTGTCACACGAAGCCCGTGTGGGATCCCACACCACAAGGAGAGATGTGCAAGCCGGTACAGCGACTGCTAACCAAGCTGAACGGAGCAAACCTCGTGAAATGGCCATCCCAGGTCAGTTTGGGTCCTGTGTGGAAAGATGGTGAGACACGGTGCTGAGACGCATCCTTGCTGCTGCACTTAGGATTCTCTTCCTGATATGCCAAGCTTGGCTCTTGTCAAGGGGAACGCCATGTTTGCGGTGGAAATGAGAGGTGCTTATGACTCCATGTGGTTAACGCCTGGGTTACTCCTTACAGATGTCAGCTGCATGCAGCATTCTGATGACCTCCACACAGTAACACAAGACCCAAGTCCACAATGTCAGAGCCCGGAGCTCTCCTGAGCTTACTCGAAATTCAAAAGACACCTAGCTTACTCTTTCCAGAGGAGAATAAGCCATAGTTTAAGGAACCAGGCTCCAAATGGGACCCTAATATTCAAATCAAAGATTCTGAGTCTGACAAAAGAGCCTAATTTGGGAAAGACAAGAGCACTGTCCTCACTTGGGAAAGCCCATCCTTACATGGAGAGAGCCATCCTTACATGATCAAAATACCCTTTTCCCTCCAGCTTTATGGATATAATTGACATTTACTGTCATGTAAGTTTCAGTTCAGTTCAGTTCAGTCGCGCAGTCGTGTCTGACTCTTTGCGACCCCATGAATCGCAGTACACCAGGCCTCCCTGTCCATCACCAACTCCCGGAGTTCACTCAGACTCACGTCCATTGAGTCCGTGATACCATCCGGCCATCTCATCCTTGGTCGTCCCCTTCTTCTCCTGCCCCCAATCCCTCCCAGCATCAGGGTCTTTTCCAATGAGTCAACTCTTCACATGAGGTGGCCAAAGTACTGGAGCTTCAGTTTTAGCATCATTCCTTCCAAAGAAATCCCAGGGTTGATCTCCTTCAGAATGGACTGGTTGGATCTCCTTGCAGTCCAAGGGACTCTCAAGAGTCTTCTCCAACACCACAGTTCAAAAGCATCAATTCTTCGGTGCTCAGCCTTCTTCACAGTCCAACTCTCACATCCATACATGACCACAGGAAAAACCATAGCCTTGACTAGACGGACCTTAGTCGGCAAAGTAATGTCTCTGCTTTTGAATATACTATCTAGGTTGGTCATAACTTTTCTTCCAAGGAGTAAGCGCCTTTTAATTTCATGGCTGCAGTCACCATCTGCAGTGATTTTGGAGCCCAAAAAAACAAAGTCTGACACTGTTTCTACTGTTTCCCCATCTATTTCCCATGAAGTGATGGGGCCAGATGCCATGATCTTCGTTTTCTGAATGTTGAGCTTCAAGCCAACTTTTCCACTCTCCTCTTTCACTTTCAACAAGAGGCTTTTTAGCTCCTCCTCACTTTCTGCCATAAGGGTGGTGTCATCTGCATATCTGAGATTATTGATATTTCTCCCAGCAATCTTGATTCCAGCTTGTGTTTCTTCCAGTCCAGCATTTCTCATGATGTACTCTGCATATAAGTTAAATAAGCAGGGTGACAATATACAGCCTTGACGTACTCCTTTTCCTATTTGGAACCAGTCTGTTGTTCCATGTCCAGTTCTAACTGTTGCTTCCTGACCTGCATACAGATTTCTCAAGAGGCAGGTCAGGTGGTCTGGTATTCCCATCTCTTTCAGAATTTTCCACAGTTTACTGTGATCCACACAGTCAAAGGCTTTGGCATAATCAATAAAGCAGAAATAGATGTTTTTCTGGAACTCTCTTGCTTTTTCCATGATCCAGCGGATGTTGGCAATTTGATCTCTGGTTCCTCTGCCTTTTCTAAAACCAGCTTGAACATCAGGGAGTTCACGGTTCACATATTGCTGAAGTCTGGCTTGGAGAATTTTGAGCATTACTTTACTAGCATGTGAGATGAGTGCAATTGTGCGGTAGTTTGAGCATTCTTTGGCATTGCCTTTCTTTGGAATTGGGATGAAAACTGACCTTTTCCAGTCCTGTGGCCACTGCTGAGTTTTCCAGATTTGCTGGCAAATTGAGTGCAGCACTTTCACAGCATCATCTTTCAGGATTTGAAACAGCTCAACTGGAATTCCATCACCTCCACTAGCTTTGTTCGTAGTGATGCTTTCTAAGGCTCGCTTGACTTCACATTCCAAGATGTCTGGCTCTAGATTAGTCAACACATCATCATGATTATCTGGGTCATGAAGATCTTTTTTGTACAGTTCTTTCGTGTATTCTTGCCACCTCTTCTTAAACATGTAAGTTTAGAATGGATTATGTGATGATTTGATGCATATATATATTTCTATATACTTAATATATATATTATATATTATATAATATTATATATCATATATATTTATATATATATCATCTATATATATATATTGAAATGATCATCACAGTAAAGTCAGTGAACACATCCTATACACCAAGGTTAATTATTTCACCCAACATAATAATAACCTTTCTCTTTTGGTTTAAGAATAAAGATCTACTCTCCTAGCTACTTTGAGGTATAAAAAAATTGTTAACTACAGTCACCATGCTGTACACTAGATTCCTAGAACTTAACTTATAATTGGAAGTTTGCACCCTTTGCCTAACTTCTTACCATTTCCACCTTAATGCCAGCCCCTGGCAACCACCAAACCACTCTTTGTCTGTTCAGCTTTTTCAGATTCCATGTGTAACATCATACAGTATTTGTCTTTGTCTGACTCACTTCACTTAGTATAAAGCCCTGAGTGTTCATTCATGTGGTCACAAATGACAAGATTGCTTTCTTTTTATGGCTGAGCAATATTCCATTGTGTTTCCCTGGTGGCTGAGTGGTAAAAAAACCACGCCACCAATGCAAGAGATGCAGGTTGGATCCCTGGGTTGGGAAGATCCCCTGGAGAAGAAATGGTAGCACACTCCAGTATTCTCGCCTGGAAAATCCCACGGGCAGAAAAGCCTGACTGGCTATAACCCACGGGGTCACAAAAGGGTTGGACACAACTCCCAACTAAGCACCAACAATATTCCATGGTGCTAATATTATACCTACTCTTTTTTATCCATTCACATGTCAATGGACACTTAGGTTGTTTCCATGCTTTGATTTTGAAATAATGCTGCAGTGTGCATGGGGGTGGAGCTATCTCTTAAAGACAGCGATTTCGAATCCTTTGGTTATACACCTAAGAGCAGGATTACGAGATTATCTGGAAGTTTTACTTTCAAGTTTTTAGGAACCCCGTACTCCTTCCCGTAGTGACTGCTCTGATTTACGTTCCCGCCAACAGTGCAGAAATGCCCGCTCTTCTCTGCGTCCTCATTAGTTCTTATTGCCTCTTGTCATAACGGTCTCGCTAACAGGTGTGAGGTGATGTCGCGTGGTTTTGATTTACATTTCCCTGTTGGTCATTAGTGTTCAGTATACTTGAGGTATTTGTTGTCCACTTGTATGCCCTCTTTGGAGGAAAATCTACTCAGGTCCTTTGTCCATTTCTATCATTTGCCTTTTTGCTATTGTGTGAGTTTCTTATATATTTTGCATATTAACCACTAATCATATAACTGTCTTGCAAATATTTTCTCCCTCCTGGAGGTGGCTATTTTTGCTGATTGTGTCTCTTGTTGTGTCTTTTGCTGATTGTGCCTTTTTAGTTTGATATAGTCCCACTTGTCTATTTTGTTGTTGTTGTTTTTCTTTAGAATCATATTTTAAAAATCAGTGCTGAGACCAGTGTCCAGGAGCTTTCTGCCTGAGTTTTTATCTAGGAGTTTTAAGAATTCAGGCCTTAAATTAAGATTTCAAATAAATTATTGTGAGGACTGTAAGATACTGCTTCAGTTTCTTTCTTTAGCATGTGAATATCCAGTTTTCTCAGCATCATTTACTGAATAGATTGTCCTTTCCCAACTGAGTATTCTTGGCTCGAGGTCAGATATTGGTTGGCCTTATCTGAGTGGGTTTACTTCTGAGGACCTCAGTCCTCTCCTATTGGTCCATGCGTCTGTTTCTGTGCCAGTACCATACGGCTGATGCTTATCTGTGTGCGTGCTCGGTTGGTCAGTCATGTTTGCGAGCTCCTGGAGCGTAGCCCACCAGCCTCCTCTGTCCATGTGACTTTCCAGGCAAGAATACTGCAGTGGGGAGCCACCTCTTTCTCCAGGGCATCTTCTCCACTCTTGGACACTCATCTCTTGCGTCTTCTGCCTTGGTAGGCAGGTTCTTTACTACCGCACCAGCGGGGATAGCTTCACAGCATTGTTTGAAATCAGGAAGCATAATACTTCAGCATTGCTCTTCTTTCTCAGAATTTCTTTCCTCTGAGTTGGAACAACAACAGTCTGACTCGTGTTTGTTTTATTTTCTATGAAAAATGTCCTTAGCATTTTGATAAGGATTACACTGAATCCATAGATGGCTTATAGACATTTTAATAGCATTAATTCTTCCCATTCATGAATGTGGAATATCTTCCCATTTATTTGTCTTTTTCTTTCATCCGTGTCTTATACTTTCTAATGTCTTAAAGTTTTCACCTCTTTTGTAAAAATTTATTTCCATCTGTTTTAATATTTTTGATACTATTGTCAATGAGATTTTTCCTCTTTTTTTCAGATACTTTGTTGTTAGTGAATAGAAACAGCTATTTTTCTCTGTTGGTTTTGCATCCTGCAACTTTACTGTATTGGTTTATTACTTCTAAGACTGGATTCTTCAGCATTTCATTTATATAAGTTCATTTAAGCTGCAGTAACAATTTTACTTCTTGTTTTCTTACTTGGATGGTTTTTAACTTCCTTTTTGCCTAGTTACTCTGTCTAGGGCTTCCAGGACTGTGTTGAATACGAGGGGTGAGACTGGGCATCCATGTCTTGTTCTTCATCACAGAGGAAAATCTTTCAAACTTTTATCATTAAGTATGAATTATCTGTACTCTTGTCATATGTGGCTGCGTTATGTTGAGATGTTTTCTTTCTATCTCTAATATGTTAACAGCTTTCATCATGAACAAACATGACTGATAATAACAAATCCAAGCCAATCTCAATAATCAGCCAAGTAAGGCATGTGTTTTTGCAAACACAACTTGCCTTTCATTGTTAGGAGAAAGGAGGGATCCAGCCATTAGGAAAATGATCAAAGGCCATCATCAAAAAAGATGCAATACTTGAAATTTAATATTGAAGGTGGAATAGGGTGTTACACGGTCTCTCCACTCCAGTAAAATAAAATTATATGTAAGCTGTGGTAAAGAATCCACCTGCAATGCAAGAGAAGCGGGATTAATCTTTGGATTGGGAAGATTCCCCTGGAGAAGGAAACGGCAACCCACTCCAGTACTCTTGCCTGGAGAATCCCATGGACAGAGGAGCCTGACGGGCTACAGTCTGTGGGGTCACAGAGAGTCAGACACAACTGAGCACACACACACACACACACACACACACTTGGAATTTCAGTAACCCAGGTCTGCTGACCTGATGAGTTTGATTCCATGTCCAGAAAGCATCTCTCCCTCCCAGCTCACACTCCCAGCTCCTCTCCTGGGTGCCTGAGCAGAATATGAAATGCATTAATACCTGGCCTCAAAACCTCTGCCCACAGGACCCAAGGTGCATGAATGCATTTTATTTTCTTGTTCAGTTCAGTTCAGTTGCTCAGTCATGTCCGACTCTTTGCAACCCCATGGACTGCAGCACGCCAGGCCTCCCTGTCCATCACCAACTCCTGGAGTTTACTCAAACTTCTGTCCATTGAGTCAGTGATGCCATCCAACCATCTCATCCTCTGTTGTCTCCTTCTCCTCCTGCCTTCAATCTTTCCCAGCATCAGGGTCTTTTCCAATGAGTCTGTTCTTCGCATCAGGTGACCAAATTATTGGAGTTTCAGCTTTAGTACCAGTCCTTCCAATGAATATTCAGGACTGATTCCCTTTAAGATGGATTGGTTGGATCTCCTTTAACTAGATGGCTTTTGCTGGCAAAGTAATTTTCTTGCAGGTAGGAGTGTATTGTTGTGTTCAGGAATTGTTTGGGAAAAAAACCGCATTCTCCATATTATCAGAAGTAATCAATGGTCATTTACTTTAAAACAGTTCTTATGTCAAATATTGCTACCATTTTCTTCCTAAAAACATGAGGAAAACTGGAAACTTATGTGAATTTTGATGTTCATGAGTTTTCCCACATTATATGCCTCAAACTGCACAGGATTCCCTAGAACTAAGAAATATGCCGACTAAGGTCCGTCTAGTCAAGGCTATGGTTTTTCCTGTGGTCATGTATGGATGTGAGAGTTGGACTGTGAAGAAGGCTGAGCGCAGAAAAATTGATGCTTTTGAACTGTGGTGTTGGAGAAGACTCTTGAGAGTCCCTTGGACTGCAAGGAGATCCAACCAGTCCATTCTGAGGGAGATCAACCCTGGGATTTCTTTGGAAGGAATGATGCTAAAACTGAAGCTCCAGTACTTTGGCCACCTCATGTGAAGAGTTGACTCATTGGAAAAGACCCTGATGCTGGGAGGGATTGGGGGCAGGAGGAGAAGGGGACGACCGAGGATGAGATGGCTGGATGGCATCACAGACTCAATGGACGTGAGTCTGAGTGAACTCCGGGAGTTGGTGATGGACAGGGAGGCCTGGCGTACTGCGATTCATGGGGTCGCAAAGAGTCGGACACGACTGCGCGACTGAACTGAACTGATGTTCACTGAAGTTCTGAAAACAAGTGGAAGGTAGACAAGCTCAATGCATGGGGTCACCAAAAAGTTAGAGCATGTGTCCTTATTTTATACCTAATTCAGAAGACAATGAGGGCATCCACAGAAGAAAAACCAGGATTCCTGTAAAACCTGAGTCACTTAAACTGCAAATGGCCTGCCTGCTAGCATTTGAGTAACAGAGATGAGCGTTTTAACAGCAGGGGGAAATCGCAACAGGGAAACACTCTGTTTTTAAACTAAGGGGAAAATGCATACATTTCATGCTCATTTTATGTCAGGTAAATGCTTGTTTCTGTAAATATCTGAGCCCTTTCAGTTTTCCAACATTTACCCATTCTGCAATGTAAGCAGTCTTTTCATGGTGACAGAGAGCTTCCACAATGCTCACTTCAAGAGGAAATATGCATTTTACTCCTGGCATGATCTTTGGTTTAATTTCCAATGATGGAAGTCCAGGTAGAAAATAGAGCTCCCTCTTCAATTTCAAGGCAATTCTGTTTCCAATGAGGCAGAGCACTCATCAGACACCCTTACCCCGTCTGCTTACTGCAAAGTGAAGTGAAGTCGCTCAGTCGTGTCCGACTCTTTGCAACCCCATGGACTGTAGCCCACCAGGCTCCTCAGTCCATGGAATTTTCCAGGCATGAATACTGGAGTGGGTTCAAACCGAGCTCCAAATCTCTGAGACAGAATTGTTGCATGAAAGGGGGACCTCTGCCAGGGCCCAAAACTGGGCTCTTGTCTAACGCTCGGAAATGAATTGTCCGAGGAGGCACGTGTGCTGAGAAAGCCAGAAATTTTACTGGAAAGGGACCAAGGCGGAGAGCAGGAGGGTAAGGGAACCCAGGAGAACTGCTCTGCCACGTGCGCTTGCAGTTTCGGGTTTTATGATGATGGGATTAGTTTCTGGATTGTCTTTAGCCAATCATTCTGACTCAGAGTCCTTCCTGGTGTACGCCTTGTTCAGCCAAGGTGGACGCCAGAGAGAAGGATTCTGGAAGGTGATCCGACATGTGGGGTCTCCTCTTGACCTTTCCTGAACTCTTCCTGTCAGTGGTGGCTTATTAGTTCCGTGTTCCTTACCAGAACCTCCTGCCATACAGCAGCTCACGCAGGTGGTTACTGTGGTGCCTGCCTGGGTGGGCAGCTTCAGTCGGTGTGCTTTGCCTAACGGAATCAGCCTGGTTGTCAGTAACATTGAAACAAAGAAAACCATCAGATTAGCAATCTAATTGTGATGGAGTCCTACACTTGGCAGGATTCTACAGCGCTGTCCCTGTGGGTTTAATTTCTAAATTGGTCATCTGGCAGACGCCACTGAGGGCCGTCCCTGTTTGGTGTCAGGACAGAGCCTCAGGAGGTTAGCTGGGGCCACCTGGGTCCAAGCACATCATGCAGAGATCTCAGAAGGAAGCGTCTGGTCAGAAGACCCTTCAAGTCCTCGGGCGCCTGCCCCAACGCACTCTCTCCTGTGCAATGTTCATTACACAACACGTTAAAAGAGCATAACGTCACTCAAAATAAAGAGAGCAAATAATAATAATAATAATAAGCAGAGCATCTCTGCGGAGCACGGCTCAGTGGGTCAAGAATCTGCCTGAAATGCAGGAAATGTAGGCTCAATCCCTGCGTCGGGAAGATCCCTGGAGGAGGAAACAGCAACCCACTCCAGGGTTCTTGCCTGGAGAATGCCATGGACAGAGGAGCCTGGGGGGCTACAGTCAACAGGGTCACCCGGAGTCAAACAGGACTGAGCGACTCGGGGCATAGAAGGGGTTGAGCGGGGCAAACACAGGTGATGGGAGAGCCTTCCTGCAGGGCGGTGGGTGAGAGGCCTGGGTGAGCAGGGACAGAGAGGCCTGCGCTCCCGCGGCGGGCCTGCAGGGCTGGGGGTGGACACGCGGGGCCTCGGGCAGGACAGTTCTGATGCAGACACTGGTGGGCAGGCAAGAAATAGCAGCATCTGCGTGAACAAGGAGAAGGAAACAAACACACCACTCACACGCCATACACAGACACACCGCATACACCAGATACACCGCAGACACGCATACACTATGCCCAACACACCACACACACACTGTACACAGCACACACTACACACAGCACACACCATACACAGCACACACTATGCACACAAAGACACACACACTCCACATACCCCAGATACACTATGCACACCGCATCACACACACACAGTACACAGCACACACCACACACACACAGACATACACCATACATACACACACACCCCCCATACACACACACACACCCCATACACACACAGACACACCATACACACACATACACGGACATACACCACACACACACACCAAACACACACACACACACC
>SJXQ01012868.1:40147-205421 GCA_006408695.1 Aepyceros melampus
ACACACACACCATACACACACATACACACACAGCACACACACACACACACCACACACATACACACACACACCATACACATACACCATATATACACACACACACAGACATACACACACACCATACACACACCATACACACACATACACACACATACAGCACACACACACACACACACACCACACACATACACACACACACCATATACACACACACACACAGACATACACACACACATACACAGACATACACACACACCATACACACCATACACACACCATACACACACACAGACATACACACACACAGACATACACACATACACCATAGACACACACACACCACACACACACACAACACACACACACCACACACACACACATACACATAACACACCATACACACCCACACACCATACACACACATAGACATACACACACACACCATACACACACTATACACACACAGACACACACACTCCACATACCCCAGATACACTATGCACACCGCATCACACATACACAGCACACAACACACACCACACACACACAGACATACACCGTACACACACCATGCATATCACACACTCCACACACACACACACCATACACATCATGTACCACAAACACACACACACACCATACACACACACACACACCATACACACACACACACACACACACCACATACACCATACTGGCTACACACACCACAGCATACACACAGCACACACAACACAGAACCCACACACTACACACGCACACACATGCCCCACACCATACACACCACATGCACATACCAGAAACACCCCACACAACACACAGTATACAAAACACACACCACACACAACATTCACACACTCAGTGCATACACAATACGTAATACATACCACACACATAGCACACATCCCACGTAAGCACATCACACACACACAATATCCCAAACTTCACACGCAGTGACACAACACAGCACACACACGCCCAAAACACCACGGACACACGCACACAGACCACTGCTTGAGGTGAAGCTTAGGCTCCCAAGTCTCAATGCACGTGAAGAGAAATTTCGTGGAAATCCAAGCTTCACAAACTTGACCAAAGGAAGCAAGCATTCAAAGGGAAAGTGAAGGTCACTTAGCTGTGTTGGACTCTGCGACCCCATGGACTGTGCAGCCCGTGGATTCTCTAAGGCCTGAATATGGGTGGGCAGCCGTTCCCTTCTCCAGGGGATCTCCCCAACCCAGGGCTCAAACTCAGGTCTCCCACATGGCAGGTGGATTCTTGACCAACCGAACTATCAGGGAAGCCCCGGCATTCAAAAGAATACACAAATAATGGAACAATCTTCAAAAAAAGAAGGAATGATGTCTAAGAGTCAAACAAGAATTGTAAAGCAAAAGGCTGATATGAAACAGCAGAAAGAGATTTTTGAAGACCAGTTAAAAAGTATAAAAATATAGTTTAACAAGATAAGTATTGGATAACAGAAAATCATTAGAGATTTAAAAGACAGTACCAAAACATGGAACCTAAATACTAAGAAATACAGAGATAGAACATGTGAAAATGATCCTCAAAGGGTTAAAGGTAAATTAAGAAGCTCCAGCACACCAGGAGGGAGCACTGGCTGCAGGGTGAGCAGCAGCGTCTGCAGTGATGACGGCTTAGGAATTTCAAGTAAGCAGACAGTTCACACGTGTGTTCAGAGCATGTGGCAGAAGCGTGCATTCAGTGCTTGCAGGATGCACTTTGAAAAATCTGTATCGAGGTGCATTCTAATAAAACTGGAGATCATCAAAGGTCAAAAAAAACTTTTAAACACTTTGAGAAGAAGAAAAAAATGTAACCCACAGAAGACCAATAAGCTCTAAATAAATGTTAAAATTAAGCACCACCTAAAAAAAAAAGCAGTGAAAGAATTCAGTACATCAGTCAGAGGATGTAGCCCCTGCAGGGAGCGTGGCTGCTAGTATCACACTCAAAGTGCGATTCCAAGCAGTGCCATGTCTCTAAGAGCCACACACTCATGTCACATTGTGCTGGGTTCCGTTCACCCGTGGCTCTGTCTACACCTCAAAGTCTGCATAAACTACTTTCAGTTTACCCCTCCAGTCTTGCTCTCTCCACCCCCAAATATCTGTGACCCCAGAGCCTCTGCTCCTCTTCCTCAAGCTCAAGTCCAACACAACAAACTCTCCCATTAGCGTAAGAACCCTAGTGTTCATTTCTCTGCTTTCTGATTGTTTGAGTGCTATTTGCATCCACTGTGCCCTAGTGACTGTAATTTCTGTAAGTGTCTGTGTCTTCAGTGTAGGAAGAAAACATGATTTGTATCTCTATTGTATTTTGTAGGTGAGAATCTATTGGTGCATTAAATGTCAAAAGACTAAGTAAATAGCTTTAAAACTATTTTATAATTTGCACAAACCTTCAGTTAGTTTTATTTAAAAGTTTAAATGTTTTTTAGTGACATTTGGGGAAACTGGTGGGCAGGTATTTTTGTTGGGCTGGGAACCACGAGACACATTATACTTTTTTCAACGTAAAATGAAGCATTGGTTCCTGCTTCCCAAAAACTTAGTAGTGGATTAGATTAGGGAAACTAGAGGTTCCTGTGTTTCTAATATAGTCATTCTTGCTCTCTCCATAGATGTATATTGTCGCTTTCTGCTTTAAGAGTTTGTTGAACAGCAATGAAAGGAACTAGTCTACAGAAATCTCTGTGATGGACCCAGCTTTGTAGGAGGGCATCAGGGCCCCTCAGCCTGACCCCATCACACTGTGCCTTGTCCATTGCTTCAGGCTGGGCCCCACCTGGCTCTTGGTCCGCGTGTCATTTCGCTCCACCGCTAGAACCCAGCCCCCTCTACTCTAGCTTCAGAGGTCAGTCACAGTGGGAGCAGGAGAGTGGTATGTCCTGCCCTCCAGGATCCAGGAAAGAGCTCCCTGCAAAGCCCCACTCCTTCTGATATAAAGTAAAAAAGTTTCAGGAAAAAAGCCCCATTCTTCTCCAGATGACGAAGATAAGACTCTGGGATCCCCCTTTGTTTATCTATGAAAAGTCCTAACACATACTTCTCAGTTCCCATTCTTTGCCTCTAAACGATCAGCTGAATTCTTTATGCTCACCGACCAATCTGAAAAAAGTTCCTGACTTGCCTCTCCAGCTCCCAGGCCTCTGAACTCTAACCCACCCCTTACTGAGCCAGTTTACGATGTTTCCTAAGGATCAGCCACCTACAAGGAAAACGTCCCCTGATCAGCTGTCCCCTCATGCCACCCAGCCCCCACCTCTGGTTCTCTGTCGCCCTGTTGACTGCCTTCCTCCTGAATTCCTGCCCTTTGAGACACTTGCAGGTGTTAGGATCAGAACACTCTCCCTGCACCAACAGAGCCCTTTCTTTACTGCCTTAATCCCTTAGGAACAAAGGCTCTGCTTGCTGTTAACGAAGAATTTAAACACAGAGATCTCGTTGTAGCAAAAATCAAACAGACAAAAAAAAAGTGCTTTAATTTGGGGTTTGTTAGTGTTCTTGCCTGGAGAATCCCAGGGACAAGGGAGCCTGGTAGGCTGCCGTCTATGGGGTCGCACAGAGTCGGACACGACTGAAGCGACTTAGCAGCAGCAGCAGCAGCAGGACTACGGCCTGGAAAACACTTGAATTGTGTTCCACAGGACTTCAAGATGGGAGAGAAAAGACAAAAAGCAAGGTTATGCAAGTTGTTTGTCAAGAATTAGGATTGGAGCCTCCAGTGGTTAAGAATCTGTGTTGCAATGCAGGGGACATGGGTTCAATTCCTGGCCAGGGAACTAAGATCCCACAGGCCACAGAGTGACTAAGCCCACATGCTAGAGTCCAAGTGCCACCGTGAAGATTCTACATGTGGCAACTAAGACTCTGCACAGCCAAAAGAAGAGAAGAGAAGACAAGTCAGCAGCATTAAATAAAAAAAAAGTATTAGGATCACTCCTGTAGGAAGTAAGTGCACTTGTTAAGCAAGGCTTAGTTGGGGTTGAAACAATGACATATTTCTGAAGGGACTAGCTGATGACATTTTGCAAATGGCTACTCACATCCTTGAGTTTGGTGCCGTTCAGAAAGTTCAAGTTCTCCTGATGCAGAGAAGTGCCTGAATCCACATCCCCAGGGCCGACCAGCTCCATTTTGGATGCCTGAACCATAGGCACTTCATTTTGATTTTTCAAATGATCTAAAATATATCATCATACCCCAGGTCCAGAATTGTTTTTATCTGACATCATTCACCCGTATCTTTATAACTTGGGCTGTGGGTCTAGGGCTTCTTTGGTGGCTCATTGGTAAAGAATCTGCCTGCCAAGCAGGAGATGAGGGGGTGGGAAAGATCCCCTGGAGAAGGGAATGGCTACCCACTCCAGTATTCTCGCCTGGAGAATTCCATGGACAGAGGAGCCTGGCGGGCTACATACAGTCCATGGGGTCTGAGTCAGACACGACTAGTGACTAAGCAACAACCCCTGTGGGTTTAAGCATTTATTCCTGCAATTCCCCAGGACAGGAGTTCTGCCCTTAAACTCTCAGCTTGGGGGCCAGCACGTCCTCCACTGACAGACACTGTCTCAACTTGTGAAAAAGCTCTCTGCCAGTCTCCAACTCAGAGCCCGGGGGTCGACCTTTGCAGTGCGGTTAATGCCCGCAGCCTCAGCACTGTGTCCTCTCACTCCACGCGTACTCACGAAGTCACAAGTGCCGATGCATGGGGCCAGGCTGGGCTTCCTCCAGGCCTGGCAGCTCTGGACATTGCCTGCCTCTGCCTCAGGGGTAGGTCTCATCTCAGACCTCATCTCTTTCAGCCTCTCATCTCTCTAGAGGCTTCCCAGTCTCAATGTACCTCAGAACTTAGGAGAAGCTTTCATTGCAATACTTCTATTCAAAATAGTAAGTAAGTACTGAAAGAGGGACATTCACAAAATCTGTGGATGCCAAAACATTTCACAGAGGGTATAACATTAAATCAGATAATGCGCAATGTAATTGCCCTTCCTTAAAGCAATGAATCTTAACATTTAGTCCATTTATATGATGAACCCTTATAAAACATTTAAATAAGCAGTTTAGATTTTAATGAACCAATACAGTCAGATCTAAAAAAAAAAAAAAAATACTCTGAGTTTAAACATTCTGGCTTCAATTGCTTTAAGGATTATAAATATTAAATTCCCAATAGACTGGCCTGTCCCCCAGATAGCAAACTATAGAGCATGTAAGATATTTTGGCAACAACCTTTTCCTAAGATTAACTGGAAGTAGTCAAACAAGAGTTTGTAAGAGTGAACGTTGACATTCTAGGAATCAGCAAACTAAAATGGACTGGAATGGGTGAATTAAACTCAGATGACCATTATATCTACTACTGCGGGCAGGAATACTTTAGAAGAAACGGAATAGCCATCATGGTCAACAAAAGAGTCCAAAATGCAGTACTTGGATGCAATCTCAAAAACGACAGAATGATCTCTGTGGTCCCATCACTTCATGGGAAATAGATGGGGAGACAGTGGAAACAGTGTCAAACTTTATTTTGGGGGGCTCCAAAATCACTGCACATGGTGATTGCAGCAATGAAATTAAAAGACGCTACTCCTTGGAAGAAGAGTTATGAGCAACCTAGTTAGCATATTGAAAAGCAGAGACATTACTTTGCCAACAAAGGTCCATCTAGTCAAGGCTTGGCTTTTCCAGTAGTCAGGTATGGACATGAGAGTTGGACTGTGAAGAAGGCTGAGCACCGAAGAATTGATGCTTTTGAACTGTGCTGTTGGAGAAGACTCTTGAGAGTCCCTTGGACTACAAGGAGATCCAACCAGTCCATTCTGAGGGAGATTAGCCCTGGGATTTCTTTGGAGGGAATGATGCTAAAGCTGAAACTCCAGTACTTTGGCCACCTCATGCGAAGACTTGACTCATTGGAAAAGACCCTGATGCTGGGAGGGATTGGTGGCAGGAGGAGAAGGGGACAACCGAGGATGAGATGGCTGGAAGGCATCACTGACTCGATGGACGTGAGTCTAAGTGAACTCTGGGAGATGGTGATGGACAGGGAGGCCTGGTGTGCTGTGATTCATGAGGTCGCAAAGAGTTGGACATGACTGAGCAACTGAACTCAACTGATATGGACCCAGCAGACTTGGCAACACTTGATTAGAAATGCAGAGTCATGGGCCCAACCTTGTACTTACTGGAACAAAATCGTCATTTTCACAAGATTTCCAGGTGATTTGTATGTACATTCAAGTTTTAGAAGCACTGATTTAGTGCTGAATGTCCACTTTGGCCCAATTTAAGACTCTATGATTATTGTGAACACTTTGAGGAATTTTTATATGAATTGACATGTAATAGATTTAGAGACAAATATAATATCTCAGAAATTTTACTGACCTTTCCAAAGGTCACTTTTCCAGAAACTAGAACCATCATAACTTGAGAAGCAAACAGAATTCCAGCTGAGCTATTTAAAATCCTAAAAGATGATGCTGTTCAAGTGTTGCACTCAGTATATATGCAGATTTGGAAAACTCAGCAGTGGTCACAGGACTGGAAAAGATCAGTTTTGATTCCAATCCCAAAGAAGAGTGATGCCAAAGAATGTTTAAACTACCATACAGTTGTACTCAATTCACATGTTAGCAAGGTTATACATAAAATCCTTCAAGCTAGGCTTCAGTGGTATGTCTACTGAGAACTTCCAGTGTACAAGCTGGGTTTCAAAGAGGCAGAGGAACCAGAGATCAAATTGCCAACATTACTGGATCATAGACAAAGCAAGGGAATTCCAGAAAAATATCTACTTCTGCTTCATTGACAATGCTAAAGCCTTTGACTGTGTGCATCACAATAAACTGTGGAAAATTTGATCACCTTATCTGTCTCCTGAGAAACCTGTATTCAGGTCAAGAAGCAAGTTAGAATTGGACATGAAACAGTGGACTGGTTCAAAATTGCGAAAAGGAGTAAGATAAGGCTGTATATGACAATATTTAACTTCTATGCCAAGTACATTATATGAATGCCAGGCTGGAGGAAACACAAGCTGGAATCAAGATTGATGGGAGTTACATCAACAACCTCAGATGATACAACTCTAATGCCAAGAGAGGTAAGGGAAACTAAAGAGCCTGTTGATGAAGGTGAAAGAGTAGAGTGGAAAAGCTGGCTTAAAACTGAACTTTCTAACTATGACAGACTTAAACAGTGTATTAAAAAGCAGAGACATCACTTTGCTGATGAAGATCCATATAGTCAAAATTAAGGTTTTTCCAGTCGTGTATGGATGTGAGGGTGGACCAAAAGAAGGCGCCAAAGAATTGATGCTTTTGAACTGTGGTTCTGGAGAAGACTATTGAGAGAGTCCCCTGGACAGCACAGAGATCAAACGAGTCAATTCTAAAGGAAATCAACCCTGAATATTCACTGAAAGGACTGATACTGAAGCTGAAGCTCCAATACTTTGGCCACATGATATGAAAAGCCGACTCATTGGAAAAGACCCTGATCCTGGGAAAGACTGAAGACAAAAGGAGAAGGGGATGGCAGAGGATGAGATGGCTAGATAGCATTACTGACTCAATGGACATGAATTTGAAGAAACTCCAGGAGATAGTAGAGGATGGAAGCCTAGTGTGCTACAGTCCATGGTCACAAGGAGTCGGACACAACTTAGTGACTAAACAACAAATGACATCTCAGAAGTTTTACTGACCTTTCCAAAGGTCCCTATCCAGAAACCAGAACTGTCAACAACTTAGAAGCAAATAGAAACAAAAAGAACCTGAATAGCTAAATGAGAGTTCACACTGATGGATCTTGTAAAAGGAGAGTCCCTAAGCCTTCATATGGGATTTCTTTATTATTGATTTTTTTTATAAGCCTAAATAAGAAGATTCCCATTGGGTAGTTGAATAGATTATTTGAGACCTGAATTATTTGATGATAACAGATGGATGGTAGCAAAAGATGACAGGAGCTGCTCAAGGAGTTTAGGAACCTGAACCTCTCAATGTGATAATCAAAGGTCTGTGCAAATCATTGACTCTAATATAGCACTGTAACTGTTAAAAATGAAGGTTAAGAAGTCTGGAAAATAAATAATACATTTTTTCCCCTCTGCCATTTTAAATCCTCATGCTTCTACCACTCCCTTCATGTTGCCATTTTCATGTTCTCCTGACAACAAAGTAGGGGTTGAATTGAAATGTGAAACCACTGGGTGGTGCTTTGGGTGGGGTGGGGGTGGGGACTCTGAAGAGCTCCAGTCCTTTATGTCTCAGTGCAGAAAGAATTCAGTGAGAGGCAAAGTGATAGATAAGAAGTGATTTATTAGACTAGGAACCCTTGTGAAGCTTAAAGGCAGGCGGGCGAGAGGGTGCCACCTCGAGAACTTACAGGTCTACAGTTGTATAATCAGAGGAAAAGTGGGGAGGGGGAAAAGACTTTTTTGTCATTCTTGAACAGACGTAATGCTTCCATCATCAGTTCCTCCTCCAGGTTGGGCAGGGGAGTTTTTTGTCCCTACATGGTAAAGCTAGGTCAACAAATTATTGTTTCCTATTAATATGTGTACAGAGAGCATGTCTTAACTCACTGAGCTCACTGAGCAGGATGTGGGTCTCGTGCTATCGTTGTTTTATTGTTTGGGGCTTGTCGCATGCCCCCCTTGCATTGTCTTGTTGCCAAACAAACTTGCTTGGTTTTGTGGTTAAGCAGACCTGCTTTCGTGAGTAATCATTAACTTAAGGGTCTCCCATATTTTTCCTACTTACAATCCCCTAGTGGGATTAATGTTTTAATCACCTACTTTGTCCCTTTACTCTGTCCCTATCAGAATGAGTGCAGTGAGATGGCGAGGTTCACTGAGGGATCCAGAATTAACACAAGGAAGACCAACAGCGTTACAGGAAAATATTCATGAGGCACATGACCTGGTAGTTAGCAAAGAATTAGAAGAGTGTCTGGGCTTCCTCAGTGGCTCAATTGTAAAGAATCTGCCTTCAGTACAAGAGACGCAGGAAACACAGTTTCAACCCCTGGCTCAGGAAGATCCCCTGGAGAAGGGAATGGCAACCCACTCCAGAATTCTTGCCTGGAGAGTTCCGTGGACAGAGGAACCTGGCAGGCTACAGTCCATGGGGTTGCAAAGAGTCGGAATGACTGAAGTGACTGAGCGCGAGCACAAAGCTCTTTCACCAGAACATCTGAGGAATCTAGATTTGGGCCTTTTCATTTGGGAAAGTTTCTACCAAAGAAGACTGTTCACTCTGTAAGGTTTTGATATGTAGAGAGTTAGGCCCCAGGAATCTGAAACATTCACTCATGTGGAATACCTCGTGTATTCTGGCCTGACTACCTGTGTTGATCTAACTGTACTGAATTTATGTTTAATTTTACCTTATTGAAAAAAAATTTGGGGGGTTTTGGGGCAAGCTACGGCATGTGGTTTCTTAGTTTCCCAACCAGGGATCAAACCTGTGCCCCCTGCAGTGGAAACACGGCCTGCTAACTGAAGTGAATTTAGAGAGTAACATGATACAATTGAACAGATTGGAGATCAGGAAGAAAACACCTAGGATAAGAGTGTGTGCTCTGCCCCTGGTGATCTCACTGTGTAGTGCTCTTGACTATGTTGCTTAACTTGTTTGGCCTCAGATGCTTCACTTGTAAAATTAGACATTAGGCCACAGTATTGCAGCTATGTCTTGAATCACGAAAGAGTGTGTGTTGAATCACGGAAGAGGGTTATGGCTAGCAAGCGCTCACAATTACAGTCCTGAAAGAAAGTATGTGACACGGGGAACACTTTCCCTTAACATTGTCCCAGTGGTAAAAAGACTGAAAAGTTCTAGATGAGGAGACGTACTATTTGTCATATTGGAAAATTGTTTTGATGCTTCCCCACACCAAAAGAAAAAAAAATTGTGAAAACAAGAGGATACACGAAAGTGAATCAAAGTTTATTGTCTCCCCTTCCCCACCCCCAGGTTGATTTCTTTTAGGCCCTATCTATCTGTTCTTATGCTATTTAACAATCTGGCTAGTAAGTGTCTTTCTGATGGTAAGACTTTAAATTAAATCACCACAGCAATAGATATTGAAATCACCAGCTACCGATTTTTGATTTCCATCTTACAAACATAGGAATCTTGTTTTATTTGTTTAATTTTTTATTTTAAAATAAAAGTGTTTAATCCTAGTATGTGGGAGATGAGTTTTATCATTAATTTTTAAATCCTAATGTAACAGTAAAAATTATGTGTAATGAAGAAATTAAATTTAAAGTGAAGTTGATAGCAAGTAAATATTTGTGCTTTGCCCTTTAACAGTTAGGAGACATTCATAGCAAAGGGCTTCCCTGGTGGCTCGGTAGTTAAGAATCTACCTGCCAGTGCAGCAGACATGGTTTCGATCCCTGGTCCAGAAAGGTCTCACATGCCACAGAGCAACAACTATGCCTGTGCGCCACAGCTGTTGAGCCTGTGCTCTAGAGCCTGAGAGCCACAATTACTGAGCCCATGTGCCCTAGAACCCGTGCTCTGCAATAAGAGAAGCCACCAAAATGAGAAACCTGCACCCTGCAACTAGAGAGCAGGCCTCACTGTCCACAACTAGAGAAAAGCCCACATAGCAGCGAAGACCCAGCAGAGCCAAAAATAAGAAATAAATAAAATTATTTTTTTTTAATTCTTAGAAATATAGCCAAAGGAAAAAAACCCCAAATCAAAACCCTTATTTTCTTTCCTGACTAAAGTAATGATGTATTCCCCGTGGATTAGGTCCCAGAGGAAAGCATACAGAGCTCTGCAGCAGAAGCATTTATTTAGTAAAACCTCTTAGTAATCCAGAGCTCACAGCTATTGGGAGTAGAAAAAAGAGATTTTCTGTTATGTAGGTTTATAAGATGACATCCTTTACTGGATTTTTTTTTAAATAGCAGTATTAATGCTTTGGGTTAAGTACTTATTATAATATTAAGCAGTCTTTTGTACCTTGGTATTTCATTACTATTAAGTTTGCATTTAAAAATATTTGTCACTTGTACATGCATGCGTGCTAAGCTGCTTCAGTTTTGTCCGACACTTTGAGGCCCCACTGACTATAGCCTGCCAGGCCCCTCTATCTGTGGCATTCTCTAGGCAAGAATAATAGAGTGGGTTGCCATGCCCTCTTCCAGGGGCTCTTTCCGACCCAGGGATGAAACCTGTGTCTCTTTGTCTCCTGCATCACAGGCGGATTCTTTACCACTGAGCCACAGGGAAGCCCATGTACAAATACATAGTATGCCTGCTGCTGATGCTGCTAAGTTGCATCAGTCATGTCCGACTTTGTGCGACCTCAGAGACGGCAGCCCACCAGGCTCCCCTGTCCCCCGGATTCTCCAGGCAAGAGCACTGGAGTGGGTTGCCATTTCCTTCTCCAATGCATGAAAATGAAAAGTGAAAGGGAGGTCGCTCAGTCGTGTCCAGCTCTTCGCGACCCCATGGACTACAGCCTACCAGGCTCCTCCGCCCATGGGATTTTCCAGGCAAGAGTACTGGAGTGGGTTGCCATTGCCTTCTCCTATGTTTTCATAAAAATATTTGGATTTGACTTTCTTCTAGGTCATGGTCTAGTTTTTCTGATTGTACAGGAAATCAGAAGTCTTTCTTGTGTGCTTTGTCCTTGACTTATGGTGTGATCATAGTATTGTTATTCACAGGTGAACTTTTCCACTTGTGGGGGATGAAACTTGCCACAGTCCTGGTCTATGGGTACATCATGATGATCAATTAATGTTTCACTGTAAAAATTGTTTTAAAATGCCCAAGAGGTTAATTAGTATGTTTATAACATACTCTGGCAACTTTGGAGAAGAGGCTTCCTATAATACGTTGTCCTTTACAACATATCTTGACTTTTTTTTCAAGCTAAAAATGATATTTTGGATTTTCACTTTGGAAATTGGTGAAAAGATTAAACTCATTTTACAATTTCTGTTGCATTAACACATATTGTAGGAAATGAAAATTTTTAATTGAAGATATTATTTGAAATATCTATGTCTCTGAACACTTTTAGACTTAATTATAAAGAATAGGAACTAATGCATTTGACAGTATGGAGAGAGGACTATCTAACTTAAAAGCTCTTTTGCTACAAAGTACCTAGAAATTCTGGATGAAGTGTTACAAACATATTTGTAATCAAATGCTTTTCTGGGCTCACAGGTGGCAAGGGAAATACCTAAGGGCTAAAGGAGAAGAGGGAACTGATTACCACATTTGTGAGCACGTGAAGTATGCCGAGGCAGCCCTGAGGAGTTCGTTAGTCTCAGTAGCCAAAGGTTTAATGGCCACACTGGGATAGAGGATGGTGCCTTGAATTTGTAGAAATTAGAACTGAGAACTCTTTATAAAGCCATGTCTCTTGAAGAGTTTTACCCTCTGTGGAAGGGCAGGTTGAAGACAAGGAAGCTTATCTGTAGAAACTTGGGCTTGGGTTGGTGGGAGAAATGGGGACTTACTGTAGTTCATCTTTCATAAAGTTTTGGGACTTGGATTTAATACTTTATGAGTGAGCAGAGAGAGATTCAATAAATAGCATGTTAGTCCTTCAAAAACTTCATGTCAAACTACCAGAGTGAGCTTCTATGACCGTAGTCATACTTTCTCAGTCACTACATTATTTTAATTACATTATTTCTCTGCTCAAGATGTTACTTAGTAATAAGTAGTAAAGTAGTAAAATGGCCTAACGATAGTCAGTAAAAATAAGGGTATGGAGTATTGACATCTGGAAAAAAGTGTGTGAAAGTGTCAGTCACTCAGTCATGTCCAACTCTTTGCAACTCTAGGGCTGTAGCCCACCAGACTCCTCTTGTCCCTGGCATTCTCCAGGCAAGATTACTGGAGTGGATAGCCATTCCCTTCTCCAAGGGGTTCTTCCCGACCCAGGGATTGAACCCAGGTCTTCTGCATTGCACGCAGCTTCTTTGCTGTCTGAGCCACCAGGGAAGCCCATTGACATCTGGACCAGCATTATAAGTACTTTAAACACTTCCCCCTCTTACGTAGAATTAACACCTTCATTCTATCCCTACTAACTTTTCCTTTTTTTTCCTCTTTTTTTTTTTTCCACTTGTAGTTTGAGATAAATACTATTTTTCCTTTAAAAAAATTTTTTTTTGGCTGCACTTCAGGGACCTTCATTCCCTGAATGAAGAGCTTGAACCCACCCACTCTGCACTGGAAGGTCAAGTCTTAGCCATTGGATCACCAGAAAAGTCCCAAGATAACTTTAGATTCACATGGTTCTAGGAAATAATGAGAGACTCTGTATGCTTTAAAAAGTTTTCCCTAATGGTAACATTCTGCAAAACTGTAGTGCAGTGTCATAGGTAGCATATTGATAGTGATAAGGTCAAGTTATAGAACATTTCTATCACTACAAACATCTTTTTTTATAGGTTACAACTCTTCTATAGACACAACCATTTTCTTTCTTCCCCTTGCCCCTACTTAACCCTTGGCAACTGCTAATCTGTTTTCTATTTCTGTAATTGTGTCATTTCAAGAATATTATATAAAGGGGATAGTACAGTTATGTAACACTTTATGTTGGCTGTTTTCATTCATCATATTTCCCTGGGGATCCATTCATTTTGTTTTCTGTACCAATAGTTCATTCCGTTTTAATGCTAAGTAACATTCCATGGTATGGATGAATTCATCCATCGAAGAACACCTGGGCTGTTTCCAGTTTTTGATTATGGTAAATACAGCTGCTGTAAACATTGATTTACAAGTGTTTGTGTGAACATAAGTTTTCCTCTGGGATATATGCCCAGCAGTGCAATTGCTGGGTCATCTGATAGTGCATGTTCAGTTGTACAGAACTGCCAAGCTTTTCTAGAGTGCTATACCAGTGTGCATTCCCACTAGCAAAGTGTGAGAGATACAGTTTCTTGGCATTCTTGCCTCCTCACTGAGGGTTTTTATCATGAAAAGGGCCCTTCTGTGTGAATCTGAATTTTAGAATATAGCCATACCTTGTTTCATTGCATTTTACTTGTTTGCATCTCACAGATACTACATTTTTTACAAATTGAAGTTTTGTATACAAACTCTATGTTGAGCAAGCCTATCAGTATCATTTTTCCAACAACATTTGTTCACTTTGCATTTCTGTGTCACAATTTGGATCTTTTTCAGTATTATATTTGTTATGGTGATCTGTGATCAATGATCTTTGATGTTACTATTTTAATTGTTTTGGGGTGAATTATATAAGACAGCCTCCTTGGTTGTGCGGCTTGTGGGATTTTAGTTCCTGGACCAGGGATTGAACCCACAACCTTGGCAGTGAAAGCTCGAAATTTTAACCACTGAACTGCCAGAGAATTCCCCAGCAGCAGGGTTTGAGAGGATTGACAGTAGCCCCTTGCACCAGGCTTTTTTTTTTTTTTTCTTTGTCAGTCTTTTTAGAGGTTTTCTAGTTTCACTGATAATTTAAAAATAATCATCTCTTTTTTCATTGATATTCTAATTGTTTTTGTTTTTCTGTTTCATCGATTTCTGTTCTATATGTAATCTTTATTATATATACTTTTTTGCTCGTGTTGGGTTTATTTTGCTCTTCCTCTTCTAAGTTTTTGAGTTGGACAATGAGATTATTACTAATTCTTGCATTTAGTGCTATAAATTTGTTTCTTAGCTTTCATTGCGACCCACAGATGTTGATATATTGTATTTTCATTCAGTTCAGTATACTTTTTTATATCCCTTGAGGCTTTCTCTTTTATGGGTTGATTATTTAGATACATATTTTTTAGTATCCAAATGTTTGGAGATTTTTGTGCTCTCTTCCTGTTATTGATCTGTAGGTTGATTTCATTGTGTAA
Source organism: Aepyceros melampus (assembly GCA_006408695.1). NCBI lineage: Eukaryota > Metazoa > Chordata > Mammalia > Artiodactyla > Bovidae > Aepyceros > Aepyceros melampus. The sequence goes on from SJXQ01012868.1 coordinate 55,058, forward strand.
AACACAATCTATATAATTTTACTTCTCTTATTTTGTTGAGATATGGCTGAACATATATTCTATCTTGGTTTATGTTATAATACTGTGAAATGTGAACAAAATGATGTGTGTCATTTCTAGAGGGGAGCCCTTAGGGTTGATACACTATTTGCCATCTTCCTGTCCTAGGATGGTGGAGCCCTTATTAGCATATGTCCCTATGTTAGGACAGTGTGGAGCTAAGGCTTTTGCCAACCCACATTGTTCATTTATATTTAAACAAGACATAAACCCTTGTTCTTGTAAGCACTGAGACTTTGAGGTTTGCTTATTGATACAGCACAATCTAGTCTTTTATGACTAATGTACCAAGTTAATTTACTCTTTATTTTTTCACTTTATCTTATTCCAATCTGTTGCCAAAATTGCCTTAAAAATCTGCTTCTGAGATTGTGGCGTGAGCTACAGATACTAATCACTGAGACTCTCCAGCCAGATCATTTTTGATTAGCTAGGTGCAAGCCATTAAGACTTTTGGATTGCAAAATGCTAGTTTATTGAATTTTACTGTGTTTGCATGTAGAAATATGCACCAAAACTATTTGAATTACTTGGAGTGAGAGGATTGTTTTTTTTTTGAAAATAATGTTAGAGAAAGAGGAAATTGGGACCTTCAAGGACAGATGCTTAGCATTCTGATTATAATTATACAGTTAATAATACTATATTATATACTTAAAAGTTGCTAAGAAACTAGATGTTAAATGTTCTCACCACAAAAAGAAATGATAATTATGGGATGTGATGTAGGTGTTAGCTAGTGCTACAGTGGTAATCATATTGCAGTAATTAAGTGTATTAATTAACACATTGTATATCTTAAATTCATTCAAGTATATGAATAAATGGATAAATTCATACAGTTAGATGTCAATTATATCTCAAGATTTTTTTTAAATGGATAAAGACTAAATGTTTTCTTCCTAGAATATGAACATTGCCTTCAGTGTAAAATAAAATGAAATAATTTTGAATAAATATAATAGTTTTTCAAATTATGCAATTTATCTTATTAAATTTTTTAACAAATAATTTTTATTGCAGTATAGTTGCTTTACGATGTTATATTAGTTTCTGCTGTATAGCAAAGAAAATCAGTTATACATATACATATATTGTCTCTTTTTTGGATTTCCTTCCCATTTAGGTCACCACAGAGCAGTGAGTAGAGTTCCTTGGGTTATACAGTATGTTCTTATTAGTTATTTATTTTATACATAGTAATGTTTACTTGACAATCCCAACCTCCCTGTTTATTTCACCCTCTTACCCCCTTGGTAACTATAGATTGTTTTCACCACCTGTGACTCTATCTTTGCTTTACAAATAAGTTCATCTGTACCATTTTTCTAGATTCTACATATAAGTGGTATTATACAATATTAGTCTTTCTCTCTCTAACTTATTTCACTCTGTATGTCAACTTAAACTTGAAATGTAATTTTTTATGTAATTTCAATTTTTTTTAATTTTAGGAATTTTAGGAATTTTAGGAATGATTTAAAAATTTGGAAATAGAAAATTATGCAAAGAAGAAAAGTGAAATTCCTTGTTTTCTTACCAACCAGAGAAAACTATTTCGAGATATTTCCTTCATTTTTTTCCCCTGTATGTGTGTGAACTTTTTTTCCTTTGGTATAATTGGCATCAGTACGTTTTGTTGTTCTATTGCCAGGTCGTGTCTGACTGTTCGCAACCCCATGGACTGCAGCACGCCAGGCTCCCCTATGCTCTGTTATCTCCTGGAGTTTGCTCAAATTCATGACCATTGAATCGGTGATGCTATTAATATCTAACCATGTATCATCCGCCATCCCCTTCTCCTTTGGCCTTCAGTCTTTCCTAGCATCAGGACCTTTTTCAGTGAGTCAGCTCTTCATATCAGGTGGCCAGAGTATTGGAGTTTCAGCCTCAGCATCAGTCCTTCCAATGAAATTCAGGGTTGATTTTCTTTAAAATTGACTAGTTTGATCTCCTTGCAGTCCAAGGAACTCTCCAGTACACAGTTCAAAAACATCAGTTCTTCAGCCCTCACTCTTTATGGTCAGCTCTCACATCCATACGTGACTACTGAAAAAAACATAGCTTTGACCATATGGACTTCTGTCAGTAAAGTGATGTCTCTGTTTTTTAATATGCTCTCTGGGTTTTTCAGAGCTTTCCTTCCAAGGAGCAAGCATCTTTTAATTTCATGGCTGAATCACTGTCTGCAATGATTTTGGAGCCCAAGAAAATAAAATCTGTTATTGCTTCCACTTTTTCCCATTTGCCATGAAGTGATGGGACCTGATGTCATGATCTTAGTTTTTGGAAAGTTTTAAGCTAGCTTTTTCCTGTCCTCTTTTACCCTCATCAGGAGGCTCTTTAGTTCCTCTTCCTCATGTATTGACTCTTTTATCGTTATGAACATATCTTGATCTCTAGTAATATTTCTTGCCTTAAAGTCTATTTCAGCTGATAGTGGTATAGGAACTCCAGTTTTCTTGTGATCACTGTTTGCATGGTGTATATGTCCATTCTTTTACTTTCAGCCTCTTTGTGTTTTTGTATCTAGGTTGTGTGTCTCTTGTGGACAGAGTATAGTTGGGTCTATTTTTATCCAGTTTGACAGTCTCTGTGTTTAACTTATTTATATTTATTGTGTTTATAATATATATTTATAGTTTAATTGGAAATTTACAAATTAATTGGAGATAACTTGGATTTACAAATAGCCATTTTGTTGTTTTCTCTATATCTCATATATATTTTTGTTCTTCTGCTCCCCCTTTATGTGTCAAATAAATACTTTTTAAGGTACCACTTCAGTTCCACTTGATTTAAAAAATGTAGTTGAGTGTTTTTAAAGGATTGCATGAGGGATTACAGTGTACATCATAACCCCTCACTGTACACTTCAGATTATTAACTTAATTCTGCTAAAATAGTGAACCTTTGTTCCATCCTAGCTCCATTATCTCTCTCCTGCCTTTGTATATATATATGTCTCATATGTGTTTTATATGTATGGTACATACATATGTTGTTCTATGTGTATATCAATTTCACTTTAATGTGCCTAAGTCTGAATCTCTTGTCTTTATCTTATTTGGGATTCATTACTCTTCTTTGGTTTGTACATTGTCCTCAAATTTTGAAAAAATTTGACCAGTATTTACATATTTTTCTGCCTCCCTTTTCCTTCTGAAACTCTCATTACATGTATTTTGATGCACTTAATGCTGCCATACAGGTCTCTGAGTCTCTTGTTTATTTTCTTCAAACTTTTTTGTTTCTGTTCTTCAAATTGGATAAATTTTATTTATCTGTCTTTACTTCACTGATTCTTTCTCTGCCACTTTGAATCTTCTTTTTGTACCCCTCTAGTGAATTTTTTATTTTGGTGATTATAGTTTTCAACTTCAGAATGTCAGGTCTTTTTTTTTTAATAATTAAAAACAGTTATTCGTTAAGATTCTCTGTTGAGATTCTCTACTTGTTGATATGAGTCACTGTCGTCATACTTTTCCTTAATTCTTTGAGCATTGTTCTCATTAGTTCATTGAAGATATTTTAAATAACTGCTTTGATATCTTTGCTAAATCTAATATCTTGGAATCGTGAAAGACTCTATTGCTTGCTTTTTCTCTTCTTATTATGAGTCACATTTTCCTATTTCTTTTTATGTTTCATATTTTTTGAAAGTTGAAAACTTAGATAACATATTGTAGCAGCTGAGGATTCTGATGGGATCCTTTCTATCCCTAAAACTGATTTTTGTTTAGAATTTGCCTAGAGTAAATCTGTGAAATATGTTTGTCCTGTAGTGTGTGGAAACAATGATCTTTGCTCCATTTATTATCATTGTTGTTGTTTGTTTTTAAGGCTAGTTTCCTGTGTCACCCCTTATATCAGCCAAAATTAGTCAGAAATTGTGCTTAAATACAGAGAGCCACTAAGGCTTTCCGCTTCCGCTGACAGATCTGTGTATAGATTGGGTGAGGTGAGGTGAGGTGAAGTCGCTCAGTCGTGTCCGACTTTGCGACCCCGTGGACTGTAACCTACTGGCTTCTCCGTCCATGGGATTCTCCAGGCAAGAATACTGGAGTGGATTGCCATTTCCTTCTCCAGAGGATCTTCCTGACCCAGGGATCGAACCCGGGTCTCCCACATTGGAGGCAGACGCTTTAACCTCTGAGCCACCAACTGCTTCATAGATTGGGTAGTGCATTCAAAATTCAGGTCATTTTTAAATTTGTCCCTGTTTTTATGTTCCCTTGAGACTTCTCGTATTTCCATCCAGGTGTCTTGCTGAAAGTATTACTTTTGTTTCAGGTTTGGAGGACTTGTTAACAAAAGTCACTTGTTACACACAATAAACAATTTCAATATTTAATTGAGGATTAGTTGACTTAATTTCAATATACAGTCATTAAGAGAAAAGAGAAATAGAAACAATAGTGAAAACTACAGCACATACACGGAGAAGGCAATGGCACCCCACTCCAGTACTCTTGCCTGGAAAATCCCATGGGCGGAGGAGCCTGCTAGGCTGCAGTCCATGGGGTCGCTAAGAGTCGGACACGACTGAGCGACTTCACTTTTACTTCTCACTTTCATGGATTGGAGAAGGAAGTGGCAACCCACTCTAGTGTTCTTGCCTGGATAATCCCAGGAACGGGGGAGCCTGGTGGGCTGCCGTCTATGGGGTCACACAGAGTCAGACACGACTGAAACAACTTAGCAGCAGCAGCAGCAGCACAGCACATACATCACCAAATTGGGCCAACCAATGTGCATGTGTGTGTGCTTAGCTGTGTCTGACTCTTTACGACCCCATGGACTGAGCCTGCCTGGCTCCCCTGTCCGTGGGGTTTTCCAGGTAAGAATACTGGAGTGAGTAGCCATGCCTTTCTCCAGGGGATCTTCCCAAACCAAGAATCAAACCCAGATCTCCTGCACTGCAGGTGGATTCTTCAGGGAAGCTTGACCAACATGTAGACTTAAAAACAGCCCTAAGAAGTCCCATTTAACAGCTATTTGGAGTCCCAGTTGGGAAAAAGTCCTGGGCAGTACATCTACTCTGTGATCAGACCTCAAATTGCAGTTTCTGGGGCTCCCACTTATAATCCCAGACTGCAGACTGATATCATCCATTTTGCATGCAAAAATTCACCTCTGGTTTTACTTTAACATTGTTACAATGCTGTTTGTTTTATATTGTGAGTCATAGGATTTCATCAGACCTCGATGCAGTTGGTCAGACCTCCAGGTACTCAAGAGTTCCAAGACCCACTCCCTTTCTTATCTAAAGTGCTGTCTGACTCTCTGTTCTTTCAGGCAAGCACGGAATTTGGTCAGTGTCCAGGCAGGTTAGAAGTAAAGTCAGGGGCCTGCTATCCTGCTTCTGAAGCCTGAATAAGACTTCCTCTATGTTAATTTCCCTGATACCAGGAGTGTGTGGATAGTTTGGGATTTCTCCAATCTCTCTTGCACATGCTTGTAGCCTCTGTTTATCTAGGATTACATGAAGAGTGTATTAAGTTCATCTATGGCTGCCTCTCCTCTGCAGTCTCTCTGTTAAGTCCCCTACTAATCTGACAGTCTGCTTGTTCTTGTACTAATAGACATTTCAACCTCACACTTGCTTGGATAGCTTCAGAAATTTTCCCTTCACTCCTGGGATGCTGCTGCTGCTAAGTCGCTTCAATTGTGTCCGACTCCCAGCAACCCCACGGACTGCAGCCTACCAGGCTCTTCCGTCCATGTGATTTGCCAGGCAAGAGTACTGGAGTGGGGTGCCATTGCCTCCTGGGATAGGTTTTCTGTTTTCCACTCTGAATCAACTCAGCCCTGCTCTGTCAGCCTCACTGCTAGTTTTCATGGCCTGTTCCACCTTTGCAGAACTACTATACTGACCTAACTTGTGGGGAAGAATGAGTAATGGCAGCAGGCCTAGGAAAGAATGCCACAGACTTCTGATGTTCATACCCAGATTCAGTAGATTTACCTGATGAAATACTTCTCATTTTGTACATCAAGGCTGTATATTGTCACCCTGCTTATTTAACTTATATGCAGAGTACATCATGAGAAACGCTGGACTGGAAGAAACACAAGCTGGAATCAAGATTGCCGGGAGAAATATCAATCACCTCAGATATGCAGATGACACCACTCTTATGGCAGAAAGTGAAGAGGAACTAAAAGGCCTCTTGATGAAAGTGAAAGAGGAGAGTGAAAAAGTTGGCTTAGAGCTCAACATTCAGAAAATGAAGATCATGGCATCCGGTCCCATCACTCCATGGGAAATAGATGGAGAAACAGTGGAAACAGTGTCAGATAGTACTTTGGCCACCTCATGCGAAGAGTTGACTCATTGGAAAAGACTCTGATGCTGGGAGGGATTGGGGGCAGGAGGAGAAGGGGACAACCGAGGATGAGATGGCTAGATGGCATCACTGACTCGATGGGCGTGAGTCTGAGTGAACTCCGGGAGTTGGTGATGGACAGGGAGGCCTGGCGTGCTGCGATTCATGGGGTTGCAAAGAGTCGGACATGACTGAGCGACTGTACTGAACTGAACTGAACTGATGGTCAATTTCCAGTCAATTGAGATGACTGTTTTTTACAGTTTTTTCCCCCCAGCTATATGTTTGATTTTTCAGAATAGTTGCCAAAGTTCTCACTCCATCATCCTGGAAGTATCCTTTGCTTCCTTTTGGTGTTTTTTTGAAATGTTGATTTTATGTGGTTTTTCATATAAAAACATACAGAATATTGCACAAAAAGGGTATGATTTTAAAGTCCATTTAAATTTTATTTTCTATGATACTACAATTCAGCTCATTTAGTGATGATTATAATTAAACAGAAAATTAATTTTTTATTGTTGCAGATTTCAAGTTCCACCTATAAAGACAGGAATGAAGAGTAAAAGTTCACACATCTGCCTGATACAGAGAAGCTGATAGCAGGTAAAAAATAAAAAAAGTCAAGAAGGTACAAAACTCTTTTATTACCTCATCAAAATAGAGTTGATGAGTGATAATATTCATAGAATATTTAAGGCTTTATGCTCAGCAGAAACTGTTTTTCAAGATAAACAGCCTCTTATCATCTGTCATCAGACAATATAAAATGAAGTTGTATAGATATGTGTGTCATTGACACTGTATCTGGATAGTACAATTATAGGTGGTTTTAGATTTCTACTTTGTAAATGTCTGTATATTCCAAGTTTTATACAATGAACAGGTTTATTATAGCAGTGAGGAAAAATACAAAATTGTAAATTTTTTTAAAAGCACATATACATACTGAAAAATATGGACAAAATATTAACCAAAATTATATACCTATACAAATTAACCAGAGATCTATCCAAAGGACCATCCCTCTAGATGGGTCCATCCTAAAGGAAATCAGTCCTGAAAATTCATTGGAAGGACTGATGCTGAAGCTGAAACTCCAATACTTTGGCCACTTGATGTGAAGAACTGACTCCTTGGGAAAGCCCTGATGCTGGGAAAGATTGAAGGCAGGAGGAGGACAAGAGGATGAGATGGTTGGATGGCATCACTGATTCTATGGACAGGAGTTTGAGCAAGCTTCGGGAGTTGGTGATGGACATGGAAGCCTGGTGTGCTGCAGTTCATAGGGTCACAAAGAGTCAGACATGACTGAGCAACTGAACTGAACCTAACCGATACAAATTAAAATATATAATTGAGATCATTCTGTACACATGGCTTTAACTTCTTAGATTTAACCACATATTGGATCACTGTTTTCTGAAACAGAGAATCTTCAACCTTTAATTTTAAAAAATGACTCACTGACATTTCAAATCCACAATTTCACACTTTTATAGGTTAGTTCTCTGTGCCAGAGACCATGATGTTTCTGAAGAACTTGGAGTCTAGTGGAAAAACATCATATATAAACAAATCACTATGATTCAGGTTATATGAACAGTTTTAGCAAGGTACAGAAGTATTATCTGGAAATAAAGATTTAGTGTGCACCACAGTATCCTTCTAACTGATCTCTCTCCTAGTGTTACCTGCCTTCATTCTATTCAGGGCCACAGGTATAGTGGTTTTTCTAAGATGCACATCTGATCAGTTTAAAACCCTTTATGAATGGTATTCCAGTGACCTTAGAATAAAGCTTGACTGCCTTTCTATGTGGCCTTTTGTATATGTTAATTATCCTGTCATCTCTATCAAGTTCCCTTCAGTCTCTGGTCTTTTTTGAAGTCAGCTTTCTTTATATATGTCATTTCCTTTTTTTTTTTTTACTTCGTTTTACCTAGAATTGTTTTCCCTCTTCTATACCTGGTTGTCTTTTATTTATATATTTTAAAATATATATTAAGGTATTATATCTATTTGCATATATATTTTGTTTATATTTCTCATTTAGGCAAGCCTTTACTGTAAGTTTGACTGGGCTGGTACAGCTCTTATATTCATCTACTCTCACCAGAGTAACAGTAGTAGTAGTAGTTAAAATGTGGAAACACTGAGCCCCCACAAGTGACTCCTCATACCTTAGATCTCCTGGCTTCTCTTGTAGGATTCCCAGGGCCTTTCCATAATCCAGCAATGAAAGGTTTTATATCTGATAGAGAAAGGTCCTGATCCAGCACTGTGGTTGGTGACCAGTGCTATTAATGTAACTATCACCTCTGGATAGATACCTCTAGTATGTACTCTTGTAGTATCCTTCACAATCCTCAGAGTCCCTTGGACTGCAAGGAGCTCAAACCAGTCAATCCTAAAGAAAATCAGTCCTGAATATTCATTGGAAGAACTGATGCTGAAGCTGAAACTCCAATACTTTGGCCACCTGATGGGAAGAACTGACTCACTGGAAAACACCCTGATGCTGGGAAAGATCAAGGCAGGAGGAGAAGGGGACAACAGAGGATGAGATGGTTGGATGGCATCACCAACTCGATAGACATGAGTTTGAGCAAGCTCCAGGAGTTGGTGATGGACAGGGAAGCCTGGTGTGCTGCAGTCCATGGGATCACAAAGAGTGGGATACAACTGAGCGACTGAACTGAACTATTTATATTATTGGGCTTCCCAGGTGGCGCAAGTGGTAAAGAACCCACCTGCTAATGCAGGAGACATAAGAGGTTAAATCCCTGGGTTGGGAAGATTCCCTTGAGGAGGGCCCGGCAACCCACTTCAGTATTCTTGCCTGGAGAATTCTATGGATAAAGGAGCCTGGTGAGCTATGGTCCATGGGGTCACAAAGAGTCAGACATGGCTGTGATTACACTTTCACTTTTATCTATATTGTTTGCTATTGTAACTCTAGTACAAAGGTCAGTATTTGACATATAATAATGGGTACCCAGTGATTGAATAGATGGTTGATGGATAGAGAAATGAGTGAGTAAATGAATTATCAGTGTCACTTAAAATCAGCAGAATAGATGAGCTCAACCATGGATAACATATCTAAGGTAACGCTAACAAAAGAATCATGGCATCAATAGAAGAAAATCCAGTAAAACTCAAATTTAGAAGGAAAGTTCAAATAATTGTGAAGATCCAGAAGAAAGTAGTATCACAATATTTTGGGGGGTATAAAGAGTTGTTAAGAATCATAATAGTTTTTAACAGTGTGAAATATAGTTGAACTAAGTGAAAATAACAATTTGTGAAGTTGATCTAAAGTAACTATATAGAGGAAATGTATAGTGTTAAATGAACATTTTAAAAAATAAAAAGAAAGTAGAATCAATAACTTAGGTTATACCTAATAAATCTATAAAAGAAGAGGAAATTAAACCTAAAGCTACCAAAGGGAAAGAAATGATAAAGACTAGAGCATAAATTAATGAAATTGAAAACAGAGGAAAAAGTAGAGAAAATCAATGAAGCCACAGCTGGTTCTCTGAAAAAATTGATAAAATTGATAGGCCAAGAATCTGGTAAACCAAGAGAAATGATAGGTGACATGTATTACCAATACCAGCAGTGGAAGAAGGTTCATCACTGCTGATCCCCTGAATATTAAAAGGATGATAAAGAAATACCGTAAACAACTCTATGCCCATAATGCAATAATTTAGGTAAAATAGACCAATTTCTTGAAAAACACAAACTACCAAACTTCATACAAGAAGAAACATATAGCTGGAATAGCTCTATACATATTAAAGAAATTGAATTTGTAGTTAAGAACCTTCCATAAAAAGAAAACTCAATGTAGACAGTGTCAGTGGTGAATTCTATCAACCATTTATGTAAGAAATAGTATCATTCCTTCCAGAGAATAAGAAGGATCACTTCCCAAATCATTTTATGAGATTAGTATTACCAAAATACCAAAACCAGACAGAAACATTCTAGGAAAAGACTAATATCTGTCATGAACATAGAAACAAAGAGTTGAAACAAAATATTAGCAAATGAGATTCAGCAATTTATAAAAGAGATTATGGATTATGACCAAGTGAGGTTCATTCCAGGAATGCATGGCTGGTTCAGCATGTTAAAAAAAAGAAAAATCAATCAATATATTTTATCATCTTAGACCAAATATGAAAAACCATATAATCTCTCAATAGATGCAGAAAAAGTATTTGACAGAATTCAACATTCTTTCATAATAAATCTCTCAGCAAGTTAGAAATAGAACTTATTCTACTTCCTTAGAAGAAACTCTGAAAAACCTCCAAGTAACATTGTACTTAATGATGAGAGATTGAATGCCTTCCACCTAAAATTAGAAACTAGGTAAAAATGTCTTCTGTCACTATTCTTACTCAGCATTTTCAGTTCAGTTCAGTTCAGTTCAGTTGCTCAGTCATATCCGACTCTTTGCAACCCCATGAATCACAGCACGCCAGGCCTCCCTGTCCATCACCAACTCCTGGAGTTCACTCAGACTCATGTCCATCGAGTCGGTGATGCCATCCTGCCATCTCATCCTCCTTTGTCTCCTTTTCCTCCTGACCTCAGTCCCTCCCAGCATTAGGGTCTTTTCCAATGAGTCAACTCTTCGCATGAGGTGGCCAAAGTATTGGAGTTTCAGCTTTAGCATCAGTCCTTCCAATGAACACCCAGGACTGATTTCCTTTAGGATGGATTGGTTAGATCTCTTTGCAGTCCTAGGGACTCTCAGGAGTCTTCTCCAACACCACAGTTCAAAAGCATCAATTCTTCGGCACTCAGCTTTCTTCACAGTCCAACTCTCACATCCATACATGACCAATGGAAAAGCAATAGCCTCGACTAGACGGACCTTTGCTGGCAAAGTAATGTCTCTGCTTTTGAATATGCAACTAAGGTTGGTCATAACTTTCCTTCCAAGGAGTAAGTGTCTCTTAATTTCATGGCTGCAATCACCATCTGCAGTGATTTTGGAGCCCCCCAAAATAAAGTCTGACACTGTTTCCACTTTTTCCCCATCTATTTCCCATGAAGTGATGTCCTCAGATGCCATGATCTTTGTTTTCTGAATGTTGAGCTTTAAGCCAACTTTCTCACTCTCCTCTTTCAGTTTCATCAAGAGGCTTTTTAGTTACTCTTCACTGTCTGCCATAAGGGTGTTGTACCCAAGTAAGATGGTAGGTGTTGAAGAGGGCATCAGAGGGCAGACACACTGAAACCACACTCACAGTAAACTAGCCAATCTGACCACATGGACCACAGCCTTGTCTAACTCAATGAAACTAAGCCATGCTGTGTGGGGCCACCCAGGACAGGCGGGTCATGATGGAGAGGTCTGACAGAAAGTAGTCCACTGGAGAAGGGAATGGCAAACCACTTCAGTATTCTTGCCTTGAGAACCCCATGAACAGTATGAAAAGGCAAAATGATAGGATACTGAAAGAGGAACTGCCCAGGTCGGTAGGTACCCAATATGCTGCTGGAGATAGGTGGAGAAATAACTCCAGAAAGAATGAAGGGATGGAGCCAAAGCAAAAACAATACCCAGTTGTGAATGTGACTGGTGATAGAAGCAAGATCCGATGCTGTAAAGAGCAATATTGCGTAGGAACCTGGAATGTCAGGTCCATGAATCAAGGCAAATTGGAAGTGGTCAAACAAGAGATGGCAAGGGTGAACGTCGACATTCTAGGAATCAGTGAACTAAAATGGACTGGAATGGGTGAATTTAACTCAGAAGACCATTATATCTACTTCTGTGGTCAGGAATCCCTCAGAAGAAATGGAGTAGCCATCACGGTCAACAAAAGAGTCTGAAATGCAGTACTTGGATGCAATCTCAAAAATGACAGAATGATCTCTGTTCGTTTCCAAGGCAAACCATTCAATATCACAGTAATCCAAGTCCATGCCCCAACCAGTAATGCTGAAGAAGCTGAAATTGAACAGTTCTATGAAGACCTACCGCAGAAGGCAATGGCACCCCACTCCAGTACTCTTGCCTGGAAAATCCCGTGGGTGGAGGAGCCTGCTAGGCTGCAGTCCATGGGGTCGCTAAGAGTTGGACACGACTGAGCGACTTCACTTTTACTTCTCACTTTCATGCATTGGAGAAGGAAATGGCAACCCACTCCAGTGTTCTTGCCTGGAGAATCCCAGGGACGGGGGAGCCTGGTGGGCTACCGTCTCTGGGGTCGCACAGAGTCGGACATGACTGAAGCGACTTAGCAGCAGCAGCAGCATGAAGACCTACAAGACCTTTTAGAAATAACACCCAAAAAAGATGTCCTTTTCATTATAGGGGACTGGAATGCAAAAGTAGGAAGTCAAGAAACACCTGGAGTAACAGGCAAATTTGGTCTTGGAATAGGGAATGAAGCAGGTCAAAGGCTAATAGAGTTTTGCCAAGAGAACACACTGGTCATAGCAAACACCCTCTTCCAACAACACAAGAGAAGACTCTACACATGGACATCACCAGATGGTCAACACTGAAATCAGATTGAGTATATTCTTTGCAGCCAAAGATGGAGAAGCTCTATACAGTCAGCAAAAACAAGACCAGGAGCTGACTGTGGCTCAGATCATGAACTCCTTATTGCCAAATTCAGACTTATATTGAAGAACGTAGGGAAAATCACTAGACCATTCAGGTATGACTCAACATTTTACTAGAAGTTTAAGTGCAGTAGACTTGAAATAAAAGGCAAATACATTAGGAGAATAGGAAATAGAAACTAACTTTATTGCCAATAGACGTGATTATTCATTTAGAAAATCTCAGATAATCTACAAAAACTTCTAGATTTAATGAGTGAATTTAGTGGTGTCTCGGTGGTAAAGAATCTGCCTGCCAATAAGGAGATGCAGATTTTATCCCTGGGTTGGGAAGATCCCCTGGAGAAGGAAACGGGAACCACTCCAGTGTTCTTGCCTGGGAAATCCCATGGACAGAGTAGCTTGGCAGGCTACAAACAATCACATGTGGCCAGATGAGCCTGTACAGGCAGGCTAGATAACCTTCAGAGAAGTTTGTAAGTTGAAACACTCTTGTCATGTCCAGGAATTTTTATTAACTTGGAGCTGTAAGTTAATCCCTTCTCTGAGAGAGGTAATGGGGGTCAGCCCCCTGTAAAATCAGAGGTATAGGTGAGAGCATAAAACAGTAAAGTAGGTAGACTCTGGTTTTGGGGGTAGATGCTCGGGAACAGGGGGTTTCCTGAGGCTCGATCCCACCTTTGCATTATGTCGAGCCTCCTTCCTCATGACCTTTGCCATGGGCGGAGTTCCCACGCTGGCTCTGGCAGTAAAGTATAAAAAAATGCGATTATCTTTTGTAGTTTATGTACAAAATTATCATACAAAGCAATCCTAAATGATCATAGAAAGCAATCCTAAAAATGTTGTTCCAAAGGGTGTTACTTAAGCAGTATCAACTTTCTTGGATTCCCAAGGATGATTGTGAGGTAGGAGATAGATGGGCTTCAGATTGGAAATTTACAATCAGCCACCCTTCTACTTTCATTTCTTGAGATAAGAGAGATAGGTGGGCTTCAGCTGAGAAATTTACAACTAATAAAAACAGAGTAAATAGCCAGTCTTTGTCTCTTAACTCAAGGGAATAATCATGCCAAGGACAAAGAGAGGACAAAACCCTGTCTGATAAGGAAGACACTAGGCATGAGCAGAAAGTCTCCTTGGAGTAAAAAGTCAGAGGCCGTAATGAGTCACGCTCTTGCTTGTTCACTTCAAGATCCATCTTGGCCAGGGTGTGCGTGTATACCCCAGGGAGGGTCCTGAGACAAATTAACCAGGTGGGACAAAGCAAGGTGATTGGCCTGAGGGAAGACCCAGAAGACTGCCCCTTTATAAAGGATTTAAACTTAAGCAAAAGGCGGGACTTTCTCTCTGAGCCAGCCCATGCACCTTTCCACGTGTACTTTTCAATAAACGTTACTCTTTTCCTCCTCCTTGCCTGAATTTTTTCAGTTGTTCACTTCAAGATCCATCTTGGCTAGGGTGTGCGTGTATACCCCAGGGAGGGTCCTGAGACAAATTAACCATGTGGGACAAAGCAAGGTGATTGGCCTGAGGATAGACCCAGAAGACTGCCCCTTTATAAAGGATTTAAACTTAAGCAAAAGGTGGGACTTTCTCTCTGAGCCAGCCCATGCACCTTTCCACGTGTACTTTTCAATAAACTTTACTCTTTTCCTCCTCCTTGCCTGAATTTTTTCAATAAACTTTTTGCTTTACTCTTTTCTGCCTCATTGCCTGAATTCATTCTTGACTAGGCAGGCAAGACTAGGGACCTTAGCCCTAACTGCTGGCTCCTGTTGCCCAGTGGTTTGGACTCCTGGTCCTGGAAACTAGGAGCTTGCTTCCAGCTACCTTTTGCTGCTGCTTGCTGCAAGCTGCCACTTACTGCTACTCGTGTCTGAAATCAGTTGCTGCTAGAAAAGAATACTTCGGGATGTGTGTTTCCTGCCATTATTGCGTAAAAAACACATTCTCTTAATTCATCGTCTCCCTTACAGAGCTATGCCTAAATTCTTCTGTAAAATTAAATAGTACATAAATAGTACATCTTGTTCGTTTGAAAATGAGTGTACGACTTATTGTCCAAGCTTACTCTGGGAGTACATAGTGCTGATTCACTCCCATCTGTATTCCTGTTAACACTTTTCACATATTTCAACTGTATCCTTTGTTATATTTTAGTTATTAAAGTAAATCTTTAGGCGTTGAAGCCATTCACTTGGCTGAAATTGATCATGTAACAACTAGTAAGCTGATGTTAATACATGCGTCAAAGAGACCTGTGTTGCTTGGTTAATTTACTGAACTTTATTTAAGTTTTCCAGTAACCAATGATCAAGTTATAAAAGGGACTTCCCTAATGGCTCAGTGATAAAGAATCCATTTGCAATGCAGGAGAGACAGGAGATGCAGGTTTGATTCCTGTGTCAGGAAGGTTCTCTCAAGGAGGAAATGGCAGCCCACTGTAGTAGTATACCTGGAAATCCCATGGACAGAGGAGCCTGGCAGGCTACAGTCCTTGGAATCACACAGAGTTGGACACTACTGAGCACACGCACGCGCGCGCGCGCACACACACACACAGAGTTATGGATACATAAAACAATTTTTGACAAACATAATTCAATTGTAGATGAATCAGACTGTTAATATGACTCAAGTCAGGTAGAAGATTGCCTTCTGAAGTGCCGATTAGTATTGTGGTACAGGTTTGTTAGTCAGTAGGGAAACTGGGAGGAAAAAAGGTAAAATCCCTTTGCTTTTTAAAAATGTTTTGTCCATATCTTGTCTGGGACTTATTGCTAGGAAGCCATCTTATAAAAAAACAACTTTAGTGAGGTAGGAGTTTATTACAATAAAACATACATGTTTTAGAGAGATTGTTTTTAAAAACCACTGGAAAAAGCCTGTCAATCTATATTAAATAGTCTTCAGTTAAAATGTTAGCATATCTTTGAATAGAATTAATGTAAAATAGATCTGCTGCTGCTGCTGCTGCCAAGTCACTTCAGTCTTGTCCGACTGTGTGACCCCATAGACGGCAGCCCACCAGGCTCCCCCGTCCCTGGGATTCTCCAGGCAAGAACACTGGAGTGGGTTGCCATTTCCTTCTCCAATGCATGAAAGTGAAAAGTGAAAGGGAAATTGCTCAGTCATGTCCAACTCTTCGTGACCCCATGAACTGCAGCCTACCAGGCTCCTCCATCCATGGGGTTTTCCAGGCAAGAGTACTAGAGTGGGGTGCCATCATCTCAGGTAAAATAGAGCTGCTGCTGCTGCTAAGTCGCTTCAGTCGTGTCCGACTCTGTGCGACCCCATAGACAGCAGCCCATTAGCTCCTCTGTCCCTGGGATTCTCCAGGCAAGAATACTGGAATAGGTTGCCATTTCCTTCTCCAATGCATGAAAGTGAAAAGTGCAGCGGTTCTCAAATTGTGGACCACAGACTAGCAACATTGATGTCAGCTGGGACCTTGCTAGACATGCAGACTCTTCCCCAGCCCAGACATAGTTAATCGAAAACTTGGGGAGGGGCCTGGCAATCTATTGTGATCAATTTACCAGGTATGTCTTTTTTTTTTTAATTAAAAAAATTTTTTTGAACTTTTTGTTTTATATTGGAGAGAATCCAGCCGCAGTTCAGGAGACATGGGTTCAATCCCTGGGTCGGGAAGATCCTCTGGAGGAGGACATGGCAACCCTTCCAGTATTCTTGCCTAAGAAATCCCATGGACAGAGGAGCCTGGCAGGCTACAGTCCATGGAGTCGCAAAAGAGTTGGATACAACTTACCGACTAAACAACAGCCGATTAACAATGTTGTGATAGTTTTAGGTGGACAGCAAAGGGACTCATCCATACATATATATGTATCCATTCTCCCCACAAACTCCTTTTCCACAGACTGTCACCTTATATTGAGCAGAGTTTCCTGTGCTATATAGTAGGACTTTGTTCTACCACATATTTCTGATCTGATATTTGAGAAGGACTGAATTAATAAAATGTTTCAGTGGTTTAGATAAAAGTTTCAGAATACCTCAGGATGACCTTTAGCCCCATCCCTGTTTTAGAGATGTGTACTAGTCAATGAGTAACTTAATCTGCTTAATTATTTACTAGGATTTTTTCTTTTTTGGTTTGGTGGTGTCTCAGTTCTGTTTTGCTGAAGGAAGCACTGTGAAAGACTTGAGTTCCTTTGTTAAATTTTTAGTATTTGCTTAGAAATTTAACATAAGCAAATTTAAATATCTTAGGGTTCATAACCTCAATAACTTTTTCCTAAAATTACTAGTCACTTAATATCATTTAAAAATACATCAATTAAGCTAACTCTCCTCATAGCACCTCTTTATATCTTATTAATAATTTAGCAATGCTATTTACATTAGCCACAGAGCCGTGTCTTAATCTTAGAGGTGTGGTGTTAACTTACTGGTAGGCAGTAAGGCATTTATCAGAGCCCTCTTGATTTTGCTGGATTTTAGTGCTGAGTTAGAAAGGACCAAATTTGAAGCTAACTTAAAATGTATAAAATTTATAGAGTCAACCCTCCCTCACCCTCATCCAACATCTAACTAGTTACCAATTCCCTATCCGTGTGTGTGCAAAGTCGCTTCAGTCGTGTCTGACTCTTGGTGACCCTATTGACTGTAGCCTGCCAGGCTCCTCTGTCCGTGGGATTCTCCAGGCACGAATACAGGAGTGGGTTATCATGCCCTCCTCCAGGAGGTCTTCCTGACCCAGGGACTGAACCCGTGTTTCTTGAGTCTCCTGCACTGGCAAGTGGGTTCTTTACCTCTAGTGCCATCTGGGAAGCCCCAGTCAATACTACCCCTTAAATATCTCTGAATCTAGCTACTGCCATCTTTTGGTCTGAGCCACCATGTTTCCCCCTGGATTTCCTAATGATTTATCTAAATCCATTCTCACAGTGTGAATTATTTGGTGTTTAATAACATACATCTGATTATGTTCCTTCCACTTGATACTCACTGATGGCTTTTCATAAAGTCCATAGTCTGCCATGGCCTGTGAGACCTTACATGATCCAGCTTCTCCAGCTTCTCTAGCAAGAGATCTATCTTTGTAAAGTTGCCTAAAGGTATTGTTTCTTTCTACCACAAGGCCTTTGCACATCCTGTTCCCTCATGGTCCAGCTGACCCTTTATTGATCTTTAGATTTCAGTTTAAAAGTCACTTTTTCTGGAGAACTTTTCAATATATATTCTCTCTGCCCCGTATCCCATACCTGTATGCTCCTTGTTGTACGCTCTCAGCTTTCTCCACACTTTGGTCATTAGGCTTATTTTTCTATTTGTTTATTGTATACCTTCTCCACTAGACAGCATTCCACAAAGGCAAGTTTTATTTCTGGTAACCCTCAGTTCAGTTCAGTCGCTCAGTCGTGTCCAACTCTTTGCGACCCCATGAATCAGTGACTAGCAAAAACTCTCTGGTGTGTGGTGCTCAAAGTATAGGAAGAAGGGAATGAATGAATGAATGAACTAATGAGCAAAGTGATGGCTTTCCATGGTTAAATAGTATGAGATTTGTGAAGCCGGCACAGTTTTTGGTTACTAAGCTGTTCCTTATTTCTAGTGTATGTAGATTATGCTTGTGCTCTTCAGAGGGACATTTTGCTTCAGGGACGACTCTACCTTTCAGAAAACCGTCTGTGTTTCTATAGCAACATCTTCAAATGGGAAACTACAGTAAGACATATTTTCATTAGACTTGCTGATATAAATAATTTCATAGACAGAAATGTGTATACAGTGCTCCTAAAAACAGTGTACTTTAGATTTCAAAGTAAGTTGATATATATTTATCTATACTTGTATACATCTACATTTATTTATGTGTAGTATAAGTGTGTAATATATTTTTCTTAATACATTGAGCTCCATTTGTATATATTTAATATAGTTGGGAAAGAGATTTCAGGTTGAAAAAAGCTTGAACACACCTCCTTTTAGCTGCCAAAAGCATATCTTATGTGACAGACTGAGTTTTGTTTGTGTCCCTGTGTGTTTTAACATGGAACATAAACAATTGCATGTCTTTTTACACTTTATCCTAATATTAGATAATGGGAGCTGATGAGGGAAATTACTGAAGGAAAGAATGTCTGTTTACCATGTTTTCCTCTGAGAATGCAAACATGTGCTTATCAACTCCTTCGGTTTTTAATCTGAATATTCTGGACCAGGTTGATGTCATACTTGATATTTTGTGTTGTGTATGTTTCTGAGAAATTTATCTTGCAGTTTTTCATTATTTTTTTGTATGTTTAGATTTCTATTGCTTTAAAGAACATAACCTTCATAACCAAGGAGAAAACTGCTCGACTCATCCCAAATGCTACCCAGATTGTTACAGAGGGTGAAAAGGTGAAAAACTACCATTGCCTTATTACATAATGTGGAGAAAATTTGCCTCATACTGATCATCTGAGTTGGGAATATAAGCAGTTCTTGGAGTTAGGAATATCTGATAGAGATACACTATATTTAATACTAGATTTCTGTATACTTAAATACTGATTTTTGATTGACTTTAAAAACTGCTCAAATTTTTTGTAGTTTATTATTTACAGAAAAGTTTCTCTTATGTTTTTCATTTCTTAATTATAAGAGGTAGGTGGGATAAACCTTAGCAAAACATCCTTATTATTTCTAAATACTCTAATAGTTATATGATTGTTTAGTCAGTAATACCTTCACAGTATCAACTAATAAAAATGAACAGTTCTGGTGAACAGAGATTTGGTAGCGTATCAGTAAGGACATAATCATTACCACCTTTTTTTAGAATGGCGGTTTGCTTTAGCTGCCATCATTTTTATTATGCACCTACCATATCAGTTCTTGGTATGAAGAATCTTTCTCTACTCACCTGGAAAATTAATTAACAGCTTTGTGTGTAACTGTAGAAGCAAAATGCTGAGAAAGAAAAAGAAGGAAGGAAGGAAAAAGAAAAACATGGTAGGGGATAAAGGAGGAGAAGGAAGGAACGAAACAGGGAAGGAAATGAAAGAGGAAAGAGGCAATAGAGCAGGGGACAGGGGAGATAAAGAGATTGAATCATTATAATGATACTTTTTAATCTTGTAAAGTTTCTTTCACATGCACTTTTTGTTTTAAACAGTCTCATCATTACAAAATACTTCCAGGTATAGTACAAAGAACTTTTCCCCTGGACACTATTTGAGAATAAGTTGTTACTCTGAAGCCTTATCATCCTCGACATCACCCCAGATAGTCTAGCTTGTATTTCCATCAAAGACATTCTCCTACTGAACTACTGCATGACCATCAAATTCAAGAATTTAGTATTGATCATTGTCACTGCTGAGTTCTCAAACCTGTTTCAGTTTCCTCTATTATCCCAATAATACCCTTTATAGCAAATAGAACCAGTTTAGAAATGTGTATTACATTTAGTTGTCAAGGTCTTTAATCTCTGTATTCTCAACTAATCTTTTAGTCGTTCCTTGACTTTTGTGCCCTTGACACTTCTAAAGATGATATTAATGGGTAAGTTATTTTGTAGGATATCCCTAAGTTGTGTTTGCCTGGTATTTCTTATGATTAAGTTTAAGTTTTGCAATTTTGGCAGAAATAGCACAGAAGTTCGGAGAAGGCAATGGCACCCCACTCCAGTACTCTTGCCTGGAAAATCCCATGGATGGAGGAGCCTGGTAGGCTACAGTCCGTGGGATCATGAAGATTTGGACACGATTGAGCGACTTCACTTTCACTTTTCACTTTCATGCACTGGAGAAGGAAATGGCAACTCACTCCAGTATTCTTGCCTGGAGAATCCCAGGGACGGGGGAGCCTGGTGGGCTGCCGTCTATGGGGTCACACAGAGTCAGACACGACTGATGTGACTTAGCAGCAGCAGCACAGAATTTATTCTCTGTTCTTTCCATTGCATCCTCGCAGATGGTGGGGCTTCTTAAGTGGCACTTGTGGTAAAGAATCTGCCTGCCAGTGCAGAAGACAAAAGAGGCATGGGTTGGATCCCTGGGCCGGGAAGATCCCCTGGAGTGGGAAAAGACAACCCACTCTAGTATTCTTGCCTGGCAAATTCAATGGACAGAGGAGCCTAGTGGGCTATAGTCCGTGGGCCACAACTGAGCAACTGAACACACACATACGCACACATCTTGCTGTTGCTATTCTTGATATTCACTTTGATCACTTAAGTAAGATGGTGTAAATAAGACTTTACTGTAAAGTTAGTCTGTTTTCCTTTGTAATTATGTTTTGTAGTAAGCTACTTTGTAAATATACAATTCCTCATCAAATTCATTCATTTATTTACTCATATCAGTGTGACCTCATAATGTCTTATTTTAGTTAATAAGTTATAACCCACTGCTATCATTATTTGTTTTAATACTCAAATTGTCCCAAGTTTGGTCAGTGGGAGCCCCTCAAACTGGCTCTAGTATCCTTGTGACTGTTTTCAGCATTATTTGAGCATTTTCTTGCTTTTTAGCACAAGATGTTACAGGCTTTCCCCATCTCAGTCCTGGAATTAACCAGGACATGAGAGCCCAGTAGTCCTGGCTCCCAGGCTCTTGAGTGCAGACTCAGTGTTGTGGTACACGGGCTTAGTTGCTCTGTGGCACGTGGGATCTCCCCAGATCAGGGGTCAAACCCGTGTCTCCTGTGTTAACAGGCAGGTTCTTTACCACTGAGCCACCAGAGAAGCCCTAAAATAGACTTATTCTTAATAGTACAATTAATATATCTGGTGAGGAAAAATTATAAATTTCTCTATGGCAGAACAATCAAACTAAGTTAGAATTGAAACACACATAACACACCCCAGCACGTCCCCATTTGGGATAGGCCTCTCCCAGTGTGCACTATACCTCTGTGTTGCGTGTTAACTAGACCTCCTGGGGCAGGAGGCTATGATCAACCTTTGAGGAGAATACACCTATTCTTCAGACACCAGTGTTGTAATTTTAAGATTAATATTTCTTTTTCCATCCCATACAGGGGTTCTCAGTGAGCTAAACACTAGCTCTGTACATACACACTTGACCAACCATTCCTGATGAACTGTATAATTTAACCTGTTAATATGATGCATGATTCTTTGTCTAACTGCCTCTCTAACTGCTGACTAGTGGAACAGTCCTCAGTAATTTCTGACTGTCTCTGGGTTATAACCCTGAGTTTGGCTTGAATAAATTTCTTTTTTTCTTGGCTTGATGGTTAATTGAATTTTTGTCCACATAGGTATATGTTGCATTATTTGACAAAGTCATCAAACAGTTCTGAAACTAACATCTTCCTTTCATGCTCATCTCATTGCCTTTTTAGAGGCAAACACTGTTATCAGTTTGGTATATATCTTTTCAGGGCTTCCCTGATGGCCCAGTGGTAAAGAACCTGCCTTGCTAATGCAGGAGACTCAGGTTCAGTCCCTGGGTTGGGAAGATTCCCTGGAGAAGGAAATGGTAACCCACTCCAGTATTCTTGCCTGGGAAATCCCATGGACAGAGGAGCCTGGCGGGCTACAGTCCATGGGATCGCATATATCTTTTTATACCTTTCCTTTGTATTTACATGTCTGCCGCTGCTGCTGCTGCTAAGTCGCTTCAGTCGGTCCGATTCTGTGCGACCCCAGAGACGGCAGCCCACCAGGCTCCCCCATCCCTGAGATTCTCCAGGCAAGGACACTGGAGTGGGTTGCCATTTCCTTCTCCAATGCATGAAGTGAAAAGTGAAAGTGAAGTTGCTCAGTCATGTCTGACTCCTAGCGACCCATGGACTGCAGCCCACCAGGCTACTCCGTCCATGGGATTTGCCAGGCAAGAGTACTAGAGTGGGTTGCCATTGCCTTCTCCGATTTACATGTCTAAATGCATATATATAAGCATATATATCTTTGCTTTATTTTTAAAATAAGTACTATCCTATATTTGTTGTCCTTCAATTCTCTTTTTTTAAGAATAGACTTAACATTATCTCTTGGAACCACAGGTTAGCACATGTAGATCGGCCTATCTCTGTTTATTAATGTGCTGTATAATATTTTACAGAATGGCTTTACTACGGTTTCCTAGACCATTAGTTCATTTCCATTGTTTTATTACAAACAGTACTGTGGTGAGCAGCCTGACCACAGTTTCTTAAGCTCACGTGTGGCTCTTTCTCACATAGGTAATGGAATTTCACGGTGAAACATTTAAATTTTCATAATGATAACAACAACTAGCACTGGCCAAATATATAATACTTGTTTTACATACTGTGTATTTTTGCATTTATTTTCTCTTTGGTTCTCACAGAAATTTGCTACCATAATTATTCTTATTGTGTACATGTGGAAGCTAAAGAAAAATGACTCCAGGTCATAGAACTAAGTGGTAGAGCCCAGATATGAACCCAGGTAGTTTAATTGCAGAGATCTTGGTCCTAACTACCTCGCTATATTGATTGAGTGATCTCTTTTCCATCATCATGGGGGGGAAAACTACACCATTAAATATTTATCTTACAGTGTGCTCTGTAGTATTAAGGAAAGGTTAATTGTGATACTATTAGTTGTTTTTGTTTCTAGCATACTTTCTGTGCCCCTGCAGCTTAGAGATATCATTATCCAGAACTCCTCCCAAATTAAGGTTCTATTATTATTATTTTGGCCTCACTGCATGGCTTCTGGGATCTCACTTCCCTGACCAGGGCCTGAACCCATGCCATGGCTATGAAAGCCTGGAATCCTAACTGCTAGGCCACTGGGACCTCCATAGGTTATTATTGAAGCAAGATTTATTAATATATTTTTTAAGTTGGATATCTACCAGGTCATAAAACAAGCTTTAATAAATCCAAAAGAATTGAAATAATACAAAATGTGGTCTCTAATCACAGTGGGATGTAATTAGAATTCAGTAATAGAAGGAAATTTGGGAAAGTCACAAAAAAGTGGGTATTAAGCATAATATTCGTAGAAAGCCAATGAGTGAAAGAAGTCACAAGGAAAATTAGAAAATACTTTGAGTAAATGAAAAGAGAAACACAACATACCAAAACATGAGATACAGCTAAAGCAGTGCCTAAGAGGGAGATTTATAACTATAAACACCTACATTGAAAAAGATGAGTGATCTCAAATCAATAACTTTCTACCTTAAGAAATTAGAAAAAAGAGAAGAAACTAAACACAAAGCAAATAGAAGCAAGGAAACAGTAAAGGTTAGAATAAAAATGAATGAAATAAAGAATGGAAAAATAATGTTAATTAAAAGAACCGTAAATTCTTTATTTGAAAAGATCACCAAATCCTAATAAAATACTTTAAAAACTAAAAAAAAAAAAAAAAAAAAAAAACACCAAAATTGACAAACCTTTAGCTAGGTTACCCAAGAAAAAAGATTAAAATTATTATGTTCAGAAGTGAAAGTGGTAACATTACTACTAACCTTACAAAAATAAATGGTTTATACTATGAACAATTGTATACCAACAAATTAATTAACCTAAACGAAATGGACAAATACCTAGAAAGTCACAAACTATTGAAACTGACTCAATCAGAAATAGAAAATCTGAATAAACCTATAACTAGGAGAGAGATTGAATTAGTAATCAAAAATCTACCAACAGAGAAAAACTCAGGCCCAGATGGCTTCATTGAGCAATCTGTCAAATATTACAGTAGAATTAACACCAATCTGTCACAAAACGTTCCAAAAAGGAGTTCCCAACTTGCTCTATGGAGGCAGTATTATTACCTGATACCAAAACCAGACAAAGAACATCACAGGAAAACTATAGACCAATATTTATGTTCATTGTGTCTATGAATGTAGAAACAAAAATCCTCAAGAATATATTAGCAAGCCAAAATCAGCAACATATAAAAAGATTATATACCATGATTTATACAAGGTTGTTCAACACATGAAAATCAATGTAATACACTATTAGTAGAATAAAGGGCAAAAAACATGATCCTGTCAATCAGTATAGCAAAAATTTTTGACAAAATACAACATCCTTTCATGATAAAAAAAAAAAAAAGCTAGGGCTAGCAAGGAATTTCATTAGTTGGATAAAGTTCATAGCCATATATTTACTGGTGAGAGACTAATCATTCCCCTTTGAGGTCAGAAATAAGACAAGGATGTCCTTTCTTGCCACTTCTATCCAACGTTGTACTGAAGGTTCTAGGCAGGAAAATTAGACAAGGAAAAAAAGTGAAAGACATCTACTTTAAAAATGAAGAAATAAAACTATCTCCATTGACAGATGACATGTTTTTATATTTACAAAATCCCAAGAAAACCAATAAAAATGTGCTAGAACCAATAAATAAATTCAGCAATGTTGGAAGAAATTAAAGGCAACTTAAGTAAAAGAAAAGAATCTCATGCTCATGGATTAGATAACTTAATATTGCTAGGATGACAATATTCCACAAGTTAATCTGCAGATTTAATACAATCCCTATCAGAATCCCAACTGGCATTTTTATAGAAATTGACAAGTGGATCCTAAAATTCACATGGAAATGTAAGTTACCCAGCATAGCAAAAACAATCTTGAAAAAGAAGAACAAAGTTGGATGAGTTAGTCTGTTAGGTCTGCCATGACAAAATGCTATCAACTAAACAGCTTAAACAACAGAAACTTATTTTCTTAGAGTTTTGGAGCCCAAAGGCCCCCATCTCCAAATACCATTACACTGGGAGTTGGGGCTTCAACATATTGTAGGTGGACATAATTCAGACTAGAGCAACCCCATTTAACTTTAATTTTCTCCTTAAAATCTCTATATCCAAGTATAGCCATATTGGGGGTTAGAGTTTCAACATGTGAATTTGGGGGAATACAATTAGGTTCATAACACTAGAAGACTTAATGCTCTTGATTTCAATGTTTACTACAAACCAGTAATCAAGGCAGTATACCTACTGGCAAAAGTCTAGACATGCAGATTAATGGCATCGAAATGAGAATCTAGAAATCTTAAAATTATCAATCATAAATTGATTTTTGACAAGGGTGCCAAAACAGTTCGGTGAGGAAAGAATAGTACTGGATTCACCAAATGGTTTCCTGTTGTAATAAATAGATATCAACATGCAAAAGAGTGAATTTTAACCCCTACATCATATCATATACAAAATGGATCATAGGCTTAAATGCAGGTCTAAAAGTATAAAATTATCAGAAGAAACTCTAGGTGTAAATACTCATGACCTTTGGATTAGACAGGGGTTTCTTAGCTATGACATCGAAAGCTCAAGTGACAAGACTTCCCTGGTGGTCCAGTGGTGAAGGCTCCATGCTTCCAATGCAGAGGGCGTGGGTTTGATCCCTGGTCAGGGAGCTAAGATCCCACATGTACATGGCCAAAAAGCTCAAGTGACAATAGAAAAAAATAGATAAATTAAATTTCATCAAAATTAAAAGCTTTTGTGTTTGATGGGTCCCATCATGAAAGGGAAAAGACAACTAACTCATAGACTGGGAGAAAAAATGTGCAAACTATATATCTGAGGAGGTATTTGTATCCAGAATACATGAAGAACTCTGATAACTCAACAGGAAAAACACAAATAGCCAAGTGAAAAATGGGCAAAGATTTTGAGTAGTAATTTCTCCAAAGAATATATGCAAATAACCAAGTACATGCAAAGATGCTTAGGGTCATTAGCTTTTAGAGAAACAAACATCAAAACTACAATGAGATATACCACTTCACACCCACTGGGATGACTAAAATAAAAAGACAGACATTAACAAATGTTGAACATGTGATTAAACTGGAGCCCTCATGCATTGCTGGTGGCACTGTAAAACTTTGAATTGTTTGAAAAACCGTTTGGCAGTTCCTCAAAATGTTGAATATAGAGCTACCATATGACCCAGAAATTCCATTTCTGTGTTAATGCAAGATAATTGAAAGTATATGGTTCACAAAAAACTTGCAGTCAAATATTCATAGCATTATTCATAGTGGCCAAAAAATGGAAATATCAACAGATGAAAGTATGTATAAAAATATACAAAATATATATTCATACAATGGAATATTATTTAGCAATAAAAAGGAGTGAAGTATGGATACATGGTACAACATGGTAAACCTTGAAACATTATGCTATGTGAACAAAGCCAGTCCTAAGTGAAAACATATTGTATGATTCTATTTTTTTTATGTGCAAGATGTTCACCATAGCATTGTTTATATAACAAAGAGCCAATAACAGGGTCAGTTCAGTTCAGTCAGTTCAGTCGCTCAGTCGTGTCCGACTCTCTGCAACCCCATGAACTGCAGCACGCCAGGCCTCCCTGTCCATCACCAACTCCCGGAGTTTACTCAGACTTGCGTCCGTCGGGTCTGAGACTGAATTGTTACACAATATGTGAACTAATTATTTGCAGTCTGAACTATATGCAAATGATTATGTATTTTTTACTTTAAAAATATTTCAGGATTTTACAGTACAGGGAAATAATAGCCATTATCTTGTAATAACTTTATATGGAATATATAACCTATAACAATACTGAATCACTATGTTGTACACTGAAACTAATATGTTGGGTAGCTTGCGAAGTTCATTTGGGTTTTTCCACAAGCTGCTGCTGCTAAGTCTCTTCAGTCGTGTCTGACTCTGTGCCACCCCATAGATGGCAGCCCACCAGGCTCCTCTGTCCCTGGGATTCTCCAGGCAAGAACACTGGAGTGCGTTGCCATTTCCTTCTCCTGTATGATTCTATTTTAATTAAATGTCCAGAACAGGCGAATTCATAGAAGTTGAAAATAAATTTGTTGCTAGGGAGAGGAAGGAATGTGGAGTGACTGCTAATGAATTTGGATATCTTTTCAGGTTGATGAAAATATTCTAAAGTTAGTAGTGATAGTTGTACAACTCAGGATATGCTAAATACTACTGATATATATGCTTTTAGAAAAGTGAATGTAATGGTATGTGAATTATAGCTCAGTAGAACTGTTATTTTTTATTTTTTGACTGATATTTGTCTATAGCCATTATTTTGCAATAACATTAAAAATATTTTATTTTATATTGGAGTATATTTGATTTACAGTGTTGTGTTAGTTTTGGGTATACTGCAAAGTGGTTTAGTTATACATATACATATATCTCGGCTTCCCTGGTGACTCAGATGGTAAAGAATCTGCCAGCAGTGTGGGAGAACTGGTTTCGATCCCTGGGTTGGGAAGATCCCCTGGAAGAAGGCATGGTAACCTACTCCAGTATTCTGGCCTGGAGAATCCCCATTGTCAGAGGTGCCTAGCAGGCTACAGTCCATGGGGGTCGCAAAGAGTTGGACATGACTAAGTGACTAAGCAGAGTGCAGCACATGGATATATTTGTTCTTTTTCAACTTCTTTTCCATATAGGCTATTACAGAGTTTGAGTAGAGTTCCCTGTGCTATATAGCATGTCTTTGTTGGTTATCTATTTTATATATAGGAATGTATATCTGTTAATCCCAAATTTCATCTATCCCCCCTGCGCCACCTTTCCCCTTTGTTAAACATGTTTGTTTTCTAAATCTGTGCATCTGTTTCTGTTTGTAAGTTAATTTGTATCATTTCTGTAGATTCCACATATAAGTGATATCATGTGATATTTGTCTTTGACTTCACTTAGTGGCACCCCACTCCAGTACTCTTGCCTGGAAAATCCCATGGATGGAGGAGCCTGGAAGGCTGCAGTCCATTGGGTCGCAAAGAGTCAGACATGACTGAGCGACTTCACTTTCACTTTTCACTTTCATGCATTGGAGAAGGAAATGGCAACCCACTCCAGTGTTCTTGCCTGGAGAATCCCAGGGACAGGGGAGCCTGGTGGACTGCCATCTATGGGGTCGCACAGAGTCGGACACAACTGAAGCGACTTAGCGCAGTAGTGTGATAATCTTTAGGTCCATCCATGTTGCTGCAAATGGCATTATTTCATTCTTTTTTATGCCTGAGTAACATTCCATTATATGTATGCACCACATCTTCTTTATCCATTCATCTGTTGATGGACACTTAGGTTGCTTCCACATCTTAGCTATTGTAGATGGTGCTGCAGTGAACACTGGGGTGCATGTATATTTTCGAATTGTGGTTTTCTCTGGATATATGCCCAGGAGTGGAATTGCTGGATCATATGGTAGCTCTATTTTTAGTTTTTTTAAGGAACCTCCATACTGTATGCTTTTAGAAAAGTGAATTTTATGATATGTAAATTATAGCTCAGTAAAGCTGTTATTTAAAAATATATATATATGGCTTGAGGGAAGAGTAGAGATTTCCAGATTATAAGAAAGGCTCCTTCTTTGCAGCAGGAGTTTAAACACCACTGTCAGAAACCTTACCTCCTCTCCTCCCCACCAACCAGCTAAGCCCCTCACTAGAGTGCTCTTAGGACTGAATAGCTTCTGATTTTCAGGCAGCTGCTGAGGTCTGGGTCTTTCAAACAGTGCTTTGCTTGAATGCTCTCTCCCTGAATGCTGGGGGACTCAAAGTGACCTGGAAGTCAGGAGATGGAGAGAGACGAGAGAAGTGGGTAGGGGTGGCGATGGGGGAATCTTGTCAAGCCCAGCCCCTCCCCACTCCTTAAGGGAAAAGACAAGATGGGCAGGGCAGCCTCAAGGTCAACCTCCTCCCACCCCCTTACGTCTGTATTGTCATTTGGGTGTCCAGTCTCCCCCGAGCCCCATGCCCATGCTTCTACCTGGGAGATGCTCAGGGTGGTGGGCCCAAGGATGCTGGGCCCAGTGGTGCATGGCAACCACCTGGGGAGAGCACCAAGTGATACAGTAAGCCCTGAGCACTGGCAACTCCACTCTGCCCTTCCAGGTCCTGCTGCTGGAAGGCCCCACCTCACCTCCTGGGCTGCTCTTACTGACAGGGGCTGAAAACTCCAGTATTGCCCTAGGGACATATTGTGATTAACCCTGCCCCACAAATACCAAGTGTTTTCCTAGTGCATTCCCTCATTCTAACAAGGAGCCTGAGACTGCTACTGCAGTTTGTGTTTGTTATACCCTGGACCTGAGCATCCTCTCCAAATCACTTTTGCACGTATCACATGCAAGTGAGTTGGGATGCATCCTCACGAAAACAAATACCTCCAGGGAAATGGTAAAGTTCAGGTTTACAGAAGAGCTAGGAGAAACTGAGATCTGAAATTTAATGGTCAAAGGGAAAAAAAAGCTCTTTGAAGTGGGTGAAAGAGAGGGACTTGCAGAATACTTCTGAGGCCATCATAGCCAAGTAACATTTTTCTATAGGCTGCAAGTAAAAGCTAACCCTTTTTGAAAACTTCCTGATATCGCGTTTTTGATGTATGCATGAGGAGTATCACCATCTTTACTGTAGTTATACCTTTCAAATCTTTGCATTGCTTGGTTATCTTTAACATTGAACATGCAACTCTATTTCAAGTGGACGGTATACTCTCGTTAAGATGATTTTTTGGGGGGCTATATACCACATGGCTTATAGGATCTTAGTTCCCCAACCAGGAATTGAACTCGTACCCTCAGCAGTGAAAGCACAGAGTCCTAACCACTAGACCACCAGGAAATATCCCTATACTCTCATTTTAATAAAGAGAATGGTTACTGTTTCTGGTCTATACTATGACAAAAATCCGTGTTTATACTGGTATGTTAAATACTATACACAACTTAACAAAAGTTGAAGGTGAGATCTCAGTTTTAAAGCTGTCCTAAGTGGAATTTTAAACACATAGAATTCACTGAGAGAAGGAATTAGAAAACAGAATCAACAACATAGCTACTCTTCCTGTACTCTCTTGGAGAAGGAAATGGCAACCCACTCCAGTATTCTTGCCTGGAGAATCCCATGGACAGAGGAGCTTGGTGGGCTACAGTCCACGGGTTGCAAAGAGTCGGACACGACTGAGCGACTTCACCTCACCTCACCTGTACTCTCTTAGTGATCTTTGAAGAACAATCCTTTTTAGCTTATTACAATAGCTTATAACAATAATTACAATTAGCTTATAACAATAATAGTAACTCCCACTTAGGAAGTATTAGGTGCCAGGAATAGGGCTAGGTCGGAGAAGGCAATGGTAGCCCACTTTAGTACTCTTGCCTGGAAAATCCCATGGACAGCGGAGCCTGGTGGGCTACAGTCCATGGAGTTGCCAAGAGTCGGGCACGACTGAGCGACTTCACTTTCACTTTTCACTTTCATGCATTGGAG
The DNA here is from genome assembly GCA_006408695.1 of Aepyceros melampus. Classification (NCBI taxonomy): domain Eukaryota; kingdom Metazoa; phylum Chordata; class Mammalia; order Artiodactyla; family Bovidae; genus Aepyceros; species Aepyceros melampus. The sequence goes on from SJXQ01012868.1 coordinate 86,267, forward strand.
AAGGAAATGGCAACCCACTCCAGTGTTCTGCCTGGAGAATCCCAGGGACAGGTAAGCCTGGTGGGCTGCCATCTATGGGGTCGCGCAGAGTCGGACACGACTGAAGCGACTTAGCAGCAGCAGCAGCAGCATAGGGCTAGGTGCTTGATGTAGTCTTAGTGTTGTCCATAATTTTATGAGCCATAACTATCTTCTAGTTTTTTAAAGTGATAAGTCACATTGGTTAGATTCGTTGATCTTTTGTAATCCTTATTTAAAAAGAGAAGGTAAGAACCAAAATCCATTAATTATACAGCCTAACTACAAAATTCTAGAAAAAGCACAAGTAGTTTGAATAATAAATTTTGTGTATATTCAAACTATTTTTAGATAGTTTAAGTTCAGAATATTATAATCATATTTACTTGTAATTCAGGAATTTGAGAGTGAAATAAATGATATTTTTGCTTACTTTTGCCTAAGAAAGCCTTAAAGCATATAAATTGTATTAAAAGATTACTCTGTTAGGATTGATTAAGACAACAGGATGATTTTAAATTTCTGTGTGTGTGTGTATGTCATGTATGTGTGTATTTAAATTTCTCCAGTAAGATAAATCTACAAGAGAGGAAAAAAGCCTGAGGAAGATATGGGGCCTTTGAGAAAGAATGTTTTTAAAGTACATTTGTTCCCCATTCATACAGTTCCTCTGATGCTTTCCTTCAGAAAAGGCAGTTTATTTCAGATATTTGACTTAGTTTGCTTACTGTAAGTCTCCAATTTTAGACATGTGTCTAAACTGTCACCATGTCATTCATGCTGTAATTGACAGCGTTTCAGCTTCGTTCACAACCTTTAAGTTTAGCACCTTCTCGACGAACAGACATTGAGTGGTTGGGATTCGTGGGGCCAGAAGACAGTGACAACTCCCTTGTGGGATACAAACAATTAGTGTTTTTCTGTATTTTTTAGAGAACCTCAGCCTTCGCCCCACTCTAGTCCTCCACTATTTGGTTGAGGTTAAGCTGCTCCCCGTTCCGTGTTTTGTGTCAGAGCCAGACCACCAAATCTAAAATTTTATTTAGAGGCATTATGATCTGGCCCCAGCCCACCACAACATCATTACTATTTTTACGTTTCTAATGATATTATCCGGAGAAGGCAATGGCACCCCACTCCAGTACTCTTGCCTGGAAAATCCCATGGGTGGAGAAGCCTGGTGGGCTGCAGTCCATGGGGTCGCTAAAAGTCGGACACGACTGAGCGACTTCACTTTGACTTCTCACTTTCATGATTGGAGAAGGAAATGGCAACTCACTCCAGTGTTCTTGCCTGGAGAATCCCAGGGACGGGGGAACCTCGTGGGCTACCGTCTATGGGGTTGCACAGAGTCGGACACGACTGAAGCGACTCAGCAGCAGCAGCAGCAGTGATATTATCATATTGTTAGATTTAGGATTACTGATACTATTAATACAGGCAGGATGTGTAAAGAAATCAAACTGTTCTTTTTGCACTGTTTTTCCTCTGAGAGACATAACAATGATGTCTCTTGCCAGTGCATGGGGCTATTGGGAAGCTCACTCTCCATGGAAATTTAAGAGTACATACTGAGATTGAGGTTATTGGTTATCAATAACTTCAGATATGCAGATGACACCACACTTACAGGAAACGAAGAAGAACTAAAGAGCCTCCTGATGAAAGTGAAAGAGGAGAGTGAAAAAGTTGGCTTAAAACTCAACATTCAGAAAACTAAGATCATGGTATCCGGTCCCATCACTTCATGGCAAATAGATGGGGAAACAAGAGAAACAGTGACAGACTTTATTTTTTTGGGCTTCAAAATCACTGCAGATGGTGACTGCAGCCATGAAGTTAAAAGACACTTGCTCTTTGCAAGAAAAGTTATGCCTAACCTAGACAGAAGGCAATGGCAGCCCACTCCAGTACTCTTGCCTGGAAAATCTCATGGACGGAGGAGACTGGTAGGTTACAGTCCATGGGGTCGCTAAGAGTCGGACATGACTGAGCGACTTCACTTTCACTTTTCACTTTCATGCATTGGAGAAGGAAATGGCAACCCACTCCAGTGTTCTTGCCTGGAGAATCCCAGGGACAGGGGAGCCTGATGGGCTGCCGTCTCTGGGGTCGCACAGAGTCGGACACGACTGAAGCGACTTAGCAGCAGCAGCAGCAGACAGCATATTAAAAAGCAGAGACATTACTTTGCCAACAAAGGTCCATCTATTCAAAGCTTTGGTTTTTCCAATAGTCATGTATAGGTGTGAGAGTTGGACTATAAGGAAAGCTGACCCCGAAGAATTGATGCTTTTGAACTGTGGTGTTGGAGAAGACTCTTGAGAGTCCCTTGGACTGCAAGGAGATCAAACCAGTCCATCCTAAGGAAAGCAGTCCTGAATATTCATTGGAAGGACTGATATTGAAGCTGAAACTCCAATACTTTGGCCACCTGATGCGAAGAACTGACTCATTGGAAAAGACTCTGATGATGGGAAAGATTGAAGGCAGGAGGAGAAGGGGACAACAGAGGATGAGCTGGTTGGCTGGCATCACTGACTCTGTGGACATGAGTTTGAGTAAGCTCTGGGAGTCGGTAATGGACAGGGAAGCCTGGTGTGCTGCAGTCCATGGGGTCGCAAAGAGTCGGACACAACTGAGTGACTGAACTGAACTGAACTAAGACTGAGTGCTTAAATCCAGGACCTAATAGAGCAGAAATCTGCACTCATTTTAAATTCTGACTTGAGACAGATTGGCCTTCAGGCTTATTCTCAAAGGCCAAAAGGAGGAGGAGGCATATGTCAGAATTAGAGATGAAGTGATGAGGATAGGTTTTCAATGTATGTCAACCCACCCTCTCCCAATTTTTATACAAGTCACTCCACCTTGGGGAATCTGTAATTGAAGGATGATGGTTGGGGGAAAAGTGGTTTAAAACAGTTGATTGAGGGCTTCCCTGAAGGTTCAGTAGTAAAGAATCCATCTGCCAATGCAGGAGACATGGGATTGATCCCTGATCTGGGAAGATCCCACATGCCAAGAACATCTAAGAGTGTGTGCCACAACTATTGAGCCTATTGGTCTAGAGACTGGGAGCCACAACTACTGAAGCCCAGATGCCGCAACTACTGAAGCTCGCACACCCTTGAGCCTGTGCTCCACAACAAAAGAAGCCACAGCAATTAGCAGCCTGTGGACTGCACCAAGAGTAGCCCCTGCTTGTAGCAACTAGAGGAAGCCTGAGCAGCAGTGAAGACCCAGCACAGCCAAAAATGGAAAAAATTATTAAAAAACACACAAAAACAATTGATTATTATGTTAGTATCTATAAAGGAAAAATATGTTGATCTGAAGGGGACTTGGCCAGACTTAGGCCTAGGACTTAAGACAGGCCAGAAAAGCAAAACCACAGAAGTAGACTTTGACCATTGGAGGAGCGAACAGATATGAGACAGAGGTGACTTATCAGGCTTCACCAGCATCACAGGTAGTTTTTCTCTTAAAAATTGGCTACCTTTGTTCTGACTTCATGCTTATCATGCAGATTTCTGATTACTAAACCGACTTCCAAAGTATTCAGGCATCTGGATGGTAAGGATGAATGCCTTCTGAAATCTAGAAAAAGACTGTTCTGAGCATTAGTGTATTTACTATGGAGCATGTGTGTGCAGCTTGTAAGTGTAGCTGGTTTGAGTCAGATGCTCTGAGTGCCTCTCTAGGAAGTCAACAGTGCTGAGGCCATTCTCCAAATAGTGGTTAACTGATCAAGTTAGTGTCATCTTTGAGAAGAGTGCCATCCAGCTTCCTCTTGCAGACTCTTCAGCCTTATCAAACCTCTTACTCCTCCTTATGCCCCTCTCTAATGATTCTTCCTTTTGAAATTACTTGGAAATCTAGAAGTTTTCTAGTAGTGTTAGAAATCTAATAAGAGCAGTATTCAAACCTACCAGGAAAAAAATAAATGCAAATTGCTAAGTAGTTTAGTCACATAGTCTATATAGTAAGCTGGCAGTGTAGAAGTATTTGTCTATTGTTTCCTCTTTTTTCCCTTTCTGGTTGGCAGAACTCCTCCATCTGTTTTCCCTTGGTCAGTGAAGTATACCTCGTCCTGACCAGCCACCCAAGCCAGAAACCTGGTGTACCTTTGTTTTCTTACCTCTTCTTTGCCAATGTGTCATGTCAGTCATCAAGACCCTCATCATTTCTAGCTTGAACCATTACAGTAGTCTCCTAAAGATCTCTTTAAACACTCTAATCTGTCCTTCAGGTTGTTATCAAAGAAGCTGTCATTTTAAAAGTATATCTTTTAAAAACACACATCTGTAGTTATTGCTTTCTTTGTGTAAACTGGTAGGTTCCCTTTTATATTTAACATGGAATATAGGCTCTTCATACCTGGCTGCTTCCCCCTCCCCTAGAGACTCTCTCCTTCTTCCTCTCTGTGTTACCCTCTCCCTGCCCTCTCCAGTTATGGTCAGCTGGCTTGCCAGATTGCTTCACTCCTCTGCACACTTGAATTTGACATACATAAGCTTGTCTTTCTTGATATTTCAGCAGCATTTCACACCATGATGTAGTCCCTCTATTTTGAAACACCTTTTTCCCTTGATTTCCATGTCATTCTTTCTGAACTTTCTTCTGCCTCTCTTGAATTTCTATCCTTTTTTTCTGAGTACTCCTCTTCCACTCAGCCTTTGTATGTTGGACTTTCTTCATGTCCAGGCTTAGGTTCTGTTTTCCCTCTTAAACCTGCTGAGCTCTGCTCTGTATCCAGTCATTTACTATAAGGGATTTTTATGTTTGACAAAAGTATATAAATATCACTTACAGTACAGTTAATGTATGTTTTTCTCATAGCTCTTGGGTTACCATGGTAGAGTAAAGATACTTATCTGTGGTTTAGGTCAATGAGAACTGCCATAATATGTCAAGAGCAGTGGTTTTGGGGGAGTGGAAGCCCACCCCATAATGAGTTCTCTTCAGTTTGACCAAATAGTATCTTCCAGAGTCACTTTGGTCCCTTATTCTGCTGTTGTATAAAATGATTAGATTTTAGCAACCCTACCTCATCACGAGGTTAATCCTTTCAGTTCATCAAGTAGCCTTTGACTTGTCATACTCTTTACTAAACTAGCTGGAACAGCTAGGTAGAAAATAGGGCAAGATTTGATCTTTCATTTAGATGAAAGATCAAAGATCTTCTGGGTTATAAATTAGAACTGGTAGTTGAGACTTTGCATAGTGTTTACTATAGTCGAGATCCCTGTCAGGAAATTATTCTGAATAAAGTTAAAAATATTTCTAAAGGAAAGAATTATTGAGTAATCAAGATGTAAATGTCTGAGTGATGAAAAATGGCTGACTGCTTCTTGGAATTGCTCCACCTGAAAAGCTCGTTCCTGACATTCCATTTACAATACTCAAGAAATGGAATCCTGGATAGTTGTAAAGGGTTAATGCAGGAGTCTCAGGGGGATGTGACTTAGCACTGAAGAAGTGATCTATGAGGAAGTGATGACATCGCCAGGATTGAATAGGAGGCATCAGCATGGAGAAGAAATTTAACCCTTAATGTATTGAATATTTAACTTTAACAAAAAGATTGAGATCTTATTGCAATAGGCACTTTACATAATGGAGCATAAGCAAGATATTTTCATTTGCATTTTATTGTTTCTAATCGATGTGTAGAACAGAAGAAATTGGGACCTGTCCCTTTAATAAAGCCTTGTTTACCTACCCTCTTCCAGTAGGAGTGGCTTGGGAACCTGTAGAGTGAGGTGTAACTTCCAGTTCTGCATTCTGACCGGCCGCCTGGGAAAGAGTGCTGGTGCTGCAAACCAGGAAGTGACAAATAATGTGCTTTAAATTATAGTAGAGCTCTTCTTTTATAAGGAAAATCCATAACAGAACTAGAAGATTAAAGCAGTGATTCTACATAGTTGTCATTAAATGTTTGGAACTCTGCTGTAGAGAAACCTTGCAGTGTATTTAGAATACAAAGCTTTCAGGGCTAGAAATTGATCTGACTTTTGAGTCTTATCTGATTACTGCTTGATTCGTCTCTGCAGACTGAAAGGGGAGCCTTCCTCCCCAGTGTTCCCAGGTAGGTGGTCAACCTTTGTTTAAGATTTAAATTTTCTTTAAGGTTACTTAACCCAGGTTTTGCTTGAAAGAATTATGAATATCAGTCTGGATATGTGTTTTAGTGTTTGAATGTTCCACGTGGCTGTAAATAATCATTTTTGTGACTTTGTGCCAACTTTGTAGAAAAAGTCATTTTTAACAAATTAGCATATCTATAAGTGGCAAATTAAATGCGTTCTATTTTGTTTTCTCTTAACCTTATATATTTGTATTGAATTAATAGATTAAAATAATTGAAATTACTCATTAACTTCTTGATAGTATCTGATAATGTATTTAAAATACTTATAAGTAAGTAAAGTCACTCAGGCTCCTCAGTCCATGAGATTCTCCAAGCAAGAATACTGGAGTGGGTTGCCATTTCCTTCTCCAGGGGATCTTCCCGACCGGGTCTCCTGCATTGGAGGCAGACGCTTTAACCTCTGAGCCACCAGGGAAGTCTTAAAACATTTATATATGTAGTCAAATAAAATTGTATTTTTATTGTTACTATTTTACTCATAAATTTCATTTCTTTCACACTTAGGAAGCTGTCAGAGTGTATAGCTCATTGTTTATCTACTTGTTTTAGTTTGTTTTTTAAATATTTTGATACCTATTATTTCCTGAAGAGTTTTTATAAAAGCTTAATCTTCCATAAGTATATTGAAATATTGCTTGTTTCTCTTTATAAAGTTAACCATGCATTTATGATATTGAAAGTGTTTCAAAGAGAACGTCTTTGGAATATATCAGTTATAATTATCAGAGCTAATTATCAGTATTAGCTAACTGTTATTTAAAAAAAAAATGCTATTCACAAATGGTTTTTTGGAGTGAGAGTCAGACAGGTTGGGGAACCTTTAGGATCAAGCACAGTTGTTTCTTAACTTTCTCTACCACTAGTGATCCTTGTTATTTTTATTCTATGGACACTATGCTTCAAAAGACTTTTTATCCACCAATTAAGTAATGTATATTAAATAATAAAATGTTAGAACCTTATTGTTTACTGTTTATTAGACGTTCATTATTTCCAATGAGAGTTTCTTATCAGCCTGAGATAACCACTCTAGGTTAATAGAATTCAGCCCCAAACAAAGTAACCTGACATTTTACCCAGCTTGAATAACTTTATTGTTGGTAACTGTTTGGATATTTTTGACTTTTTGAAATAATATGTGAAGTTTCAGCAGCTACTTTTATGAAATGCTATTCATCTGGGAACTAGCAGTCTAAAGTTCAGAAATTTTGTTCTTAATGTCTTTGAGTTTCATGAAATGAAGGTCATCTAGTGTAAAATAACAAACAAAGATACCAAAGCTACTAGACAGAGGGGATAAACAGAGAGAGAAAAAAAGAAAAGGAAATGTGGTATTTGTTGTCGGGAATAGCTGGGAAGAATTCAAGATATCTGTATGTTTTGGCCTTGTAAAATCTCTATATTTATCCCTACTACTTCCTCACTTAATATTTTTACTCCAAGTAGTTTGATACAATGTTTGCTGACTTCAGAACAAATATTGTTTGTGTTTTTCATGTATTTATTCTATATTTTTATGTAGACTTCTGCTTCCCAATTTTTAAATTTCTCCATTTCCTCTATTTGTTGTATTCTTTCAGCTCAGCTGAAGACCCTTCTATAATGTGAAGCCTTTTCTGATCATCCTAAACCATGCTAATGTTTCTTTCCTTTATATTTCTATATCATATTGATTCCATCAGTTCTTTAGTACGTAATAATGTTATAGTTTGTCCTATTTAACTTTTACATAAAAGTTTCCCATGTTTTTTCAACTATATTATAATAAGTTGTTAGAGAGCAAGTAGGATATCATTTTTATCCTTTTTAGTATCTAGTGTACTAATATACATTTGGTGTGCTTTAGTCGCTAACTTGTGTCTGACTCTTTTGTGACCCCATGGACTGTAGCCCACCAGGCTCCTCTGTTCATGGAATTTTTCAGGCAAGATTACTGGAGTGGGTTGCCATTTCCTTCTCCAGAGGATCTTCCCCAACCTGGGGATCAAACCTGCATCTCCCACATTGCAGGCAGATTCTTTACCACTGAGCCACCTGGGTTGCCCTATACATTTGGTAGGTTCTGAATAAATATCTGTTGAATGAATGAGAGAAGTAAAGAATTTTGCCAGCAATTGCTTCATATAATGCTGCCTCCCTCTACCTTGCTTAATTATGTAATTAACCATCTATAATGTTTCTAAAAATCAGACCATTGATTTTCATACTATTTTTGTTTTCCTTTGTAATACATGAGTTTTTTATATTAGATTATTAACCCTGATGGACTTAACAGAAACAGAAGATATTAAGAAGAGGTGACAAGAATACACAGAAGAACTGTACAAAAAAGGTCATAATGACCCAGATAACCATGATGGTGTGGTCACTCACTAGAACCAGACATCCTAGAGTATGAAGTCAAGTGGGCTTTAGGAAGCATCACTAAGAACAAAGCTGGTGGAGGTCATGGAATTCCACCTGAGCTATCTCAAATCCTAAAAGAGGATGCTGTGAAAGTGCTGCACTCAATATCCCAGCAACTCAGGAAAACTCAGCAGTGGCTGCAGGACTGGGAAAGATCAGTTTTCATTCCAATCCCAAAGAAAGGCAATGCCAAAGAATTTCAAACTACCACACAATTCTGCTCATTTCACATACTAACAAGGTAATGCTCAAAATCCTTCAACCTAGGCTTCAACAATATGTGAACCGAGAACTTCCAAATGTCCAAGCTGGATTTAGAAAAGGCAGAGGAACCAGAGATCAATTGCCAGCATCTGTTGGATCATAGAAAAAGCAAGGGAATTCCAGAAAAGCATCTGTTTCTTTGTGCTAAAGACCGGCGTGTGGATCACAACAAACTGGAAAATTAAAGATCAGCTTACTTGCCTCATGAGAAACCTGTATGCAGGTCAAGAAGCAACAGTTAGAACCAGACATGGAACAATGGACTGGTTCGAAATTCGGAAAGGAGTACGTCAAGGCTGTATACTGTCACCCTCCTTATTTAACTTATATGCAGAGTACATCATGGAAAATAACGGACTGGATGAAGCACAGGGTTGAATTAAGGTTGCCAGGAGAAATATCAATAACCTCAGATACACAGATGACACCACTCTAATGGCAGAAAGCAAAGAACTAAAGAGTCTCATGATGAAGGTGAAAGACGAGAGTGAAAAGCTGGCTTAAAACTCAACATTCAAAAAATGATCATGCCATCCAGTCTCATCACTTCATGGCAAATAGCTGGGGAGACAGTGACAGACTTTATTTTCTTGGGCTCCAAAATCATTCGAATGGTGACTGCAGCCATGAAATTAAAGACATTTAGGGGAGCCTGGTGGGCTGCCGTCTATGGGGTCGCACAGAGTTGGACACAACTGAAGCGACTTAGCAGCAGCAGCAGCAGCTCCTTGAAAGAAAACCTATGATGAACCTAGATAGTGTATTAAAGGAGAAGTCACTTTGCCGACAAAGTCTGTCTAATCAAAGCTATGGTTTTTCCAGTAGTCATGTATGGATATGAGAGCTGGACCATAAAAAAGGCTGAGCACTGAAGAATTGATGCTTTTGAACTATAGTGTTGGAGAAGACGCTTGAGAGTGCATTGGACTGCAAGAAGATCAAACCAGTCAATCCTTAAGGAAATCAACCCTGAATATTATTGGAAGGACTGATAGTACCTTGGAGCAGAAACTCCAATACTTTGGCCACCTGATGAGAAGAGCCAACTAATTGGAAAAGACCCTGATGCTGGGAAAGATTCAAGGCAGGAGCAGAAGGGGATAACAGGATGAGATGTTAGAATGGCATCACCGACTCAATGGACATGAGTTTGAGCAAACTTTGGGAGATGGTAAAGGACAGGGAAGCCTGGCAGGCTGAGGTTAATGGGGTGGTAGAGAGTCAGACGTGACTGAACGACTGAAAAACAACCAATGATACTTATAAAGAAAGAACAAGCTGAACTTTATGAAAAATAAACAAAAATAAAGACTTCCCTGGTGGTCCAGTGATTAGACTTCACCTTCTAGTGCAGCAGGTATGGGTTTGATACCTAGTTGGAAAGCTAAGATCCTACATACCTCACAGTAAAAAAACCAAAGCATAAAACAGAAGCACTATTGTAACAAATTCAATAAACTATAGAAATAGTCAACATTAAAAAAAAAAACTTTAAATAAAAATAAACAAGGAAATATTCTAAAATCCAGACTTTTGCATTTTAGAAAAATATAATTTAAAATTTACTGATATATGAGGTTTCACATATAGTTAAAATATTCAGATACATTATAAAATAAGGGGAGGGGTTCTGAATTGATTGGAGTTCTGAATGGTGATCCACCACCCTGGTACAATGGTTGGACTGCAAAATTTAAATTACAGATTAGTAATTGCCAGAAACTATGAACAAATTATTTTATAAAAAGAAGATTTTAAATATCTTGCCTCCCATTCACAGTAGTTATTATAGTATGCATTTAAAAATCATCTACCTATTTCCAGTATCAACTCTGTCAGATACATTCTGTTAACCTACTTTTTATGGATGCAGAAAACTGACATCTAGAAGGTCAAACAACTCCAAAGCCATACCCTAGTAACTGCACAGCTGGTTATTTTGATGTCAGAATTCATATTTTGAGTTACTGTGTTATAATTTGTTATGTTTCCAATGGTTAGGCTAATCTTTGTGTCATTCTAGAGCTTGACCAGACAGGAATTCTGGCAGCTGCTCCAGGAGAACTATGGCACTGAGCGAGGCTTAAATGCTGAAGAGATGGAGAGCTTGTCCTTGTCGATCGAGGATACTGTGCACCCAAGGTACCACAAAATGTTTTGAAATGTCAAGATTTATCAATCTTTAGTCAAAGCAGAAGTATTTTAAACTATTAATTCAGGCTTTCTGTTTCACCTGGGGTGAAATTTGCCTCTTGCTTCTCTGTGGAGGAATGAGTGAAAGATGAGGACAATGAATAGTTTGTTAACTGGTAAGGAAATACAGATCAGATGATGTAATTCTAAGTTTTTAACTGTCACCTAGGATTTGCATAAAGCATGGGGTTAGTAAACCTTTTTATTAAGGATATGGAGAAGTACCTACTAAGTACTCAGCTCATTTATTGTTTAGCCGCTCGGTCGTGTCCGACTCTTTGTGACCCCATGGACTACAGCATGCCAGGCTTCCCTGTCCTTCACTATCTCTCGGAGTTTGCTCAAACTCATATCCATAGAGTCAGTGATGTCATCCAACCATCTCATCCTCTGTTATCCCCTTCTCCTGCCTTCAATCTTTCCCAGCATCAGGGTCTTTTCTAATGAGTTGGCTCTTACATCAGGTGGCCAAACATTGGAGCCTCAGCTTCAGCATCAGTCCTTCCAATGAATATTCCAATGAATATCCAATGAATATTTCCTTTAGGATTGACTGATTTGATCTCCTTGCTGTCCAAGGGACTTTTAAGAGTTCTCCAGCACCACAGTTCAAAAGCATCAATTCTTTGGCACTCAGCCTTCTTTATGGATCAACTCTCACATCCATACATGACTACTGGAAAAACCATAGCTTTGACTATATGGAATATGCTACCTAACATACATGTAACAATAAAGTAAATCAGCTGGAAGATATTTTGAGAGTACAAAGATAATATGACTTTTCCTCAAGGATCCCCTAGCGTCATGCTTGACTTGTAGTTGGCACTCAATAAATATTTGAATGCATTGATGAAAAGAGCTTATAGCACTATGGAAAATGCAAATACTTTTAATAGAGGGTTGAAAATTATAAGGGCCAAAAAGAGCAATAGGTAATGTGGAAAAAATTCAGAGTAGAGAGAGACTATTTTTGACTGATGGGAATTCACTTGGAAGAGTGGACATTTTTATTAACCTGTCAAATAAAAGTGCATTTTGTCCAGTGGTAGTTGAGATCAAAGCAATACAAATCACTCAGGATAATACATGAAAATTCTGCAGTAAGCATTATGCTAAGTCAAAGGAGCCAGTCACAAAAGATCATATATTGTATGATTCCACCTATACGAAGTAGAGTCCAGAATCAGTAAATCCATGCAGATAGAGAGTAGGTTAGTAGTTGCCAGGAACTGGTGGAGAGGAAGAATGGAAGTGACTGCTAATGGATATAGGATTTCCTTTGGGGTGATAAAAATGTTCTAAAATTAAAAAGTGGTGATGGCAGTAAACAACTGTATTATACACTTTAAACGGGGTGAATTTTATAGTATATGAATTAAAACTTAATGAAAAATTTGGTAAATTATTTATTTAAAAATTCTATAGCAAATAAGTCTTAAGATGGAAAGCTTTTGAAGTCTCAATGTGTGTACATATCAGATAGTCTTCTAGTTGTACTGATCCTATTTATATTGTGTCAGCTTAGCACTAATATTTTGCAGTCTTTTTTTTTTTAACATGGGTTACACATGTATATTGTATTAGTTTCCTGTAAAGCTAAAAATTTCCATTGGACTACTCTCCTTGTAAAGTTTACTAGCCTCTCTCAGGTACTGGAGTTGGGTAGAAAAGCACTTGACATAAGGCAGAGACCCTTGGATGGTGGTAAAGATCTGGATTCTAGTCTTAACTTTACCACCTAGTAGCTGAGCAGACTCAGGCAAATCGCTTAGCCTTTCTTATCCTCAGTTTATTCATCTGTGAAAGGAGGCAGTTAAAGTAGGTGATCTCCAAGGTCCCTGCCGACTTGAAAAGTTTCTAGTCTTTGAAGACAGAAAGAGTGAATATTCTGGATCTGCTGCTTCGTGCATGTAATATAGCGTGACATCCAGCTTTTCCTCAGGTGGCTTGTTGCTTTCTAAACGAAGATGTGGCAGGGTCCTCATCTGCTCTTCTACTCTTTTCCCGTTCTTTCAGCCTCTGAGAGAAGTGTGTCTGCCTCCCACCTTTCCAGACCTTTATTTCCTCTGCTCTTTCATCTTTTTTCTCTTCACTTTCAGTCTTTTCTTCACTCTCCTTCCTCTTTTTTAATTTTTCCACAATCCACCTCCATCCTTAAAATCCTCAGCTACAGACACTCAGCTCGTGGTTCCGTCTTTGTTGCTGCTGCTGCTGCTAAGTCGCTTCAGTCGTGTCTGACTCTGTGCGACCCCATAGACGGCAGTCCACCAGGCTCCCCCATCCCTGGGATTCTCCAGGCAAGAACACTGGAGTGGGTTGCCATTTCCTTCTCCAATGCATGAAAGTGAAAAGTGAAAGGGAAGTCACTCAGTCATGTCCGACTTTAGGAGCTGTTTTTCCTGTTCCCTCAAGGTGCTACCATTCTATTGGCCAGGAGCAGACCTAAGTATTACTTGAGTGGAGTAGTATAGTATAGACTCTTCCGACTTTTCTGTTTCTTCTCAAGATAATTTGGCTTCAGATGTCAGGCTACTACTTTATTTTAGAAGAGCTTTACATCTAAATATACTAATGATCAAATAGGATTACTCAATAAAGTTGAGCACTGGAAATGAGATCCTTTTGTGCTCCTTTTATATTTCATACACTTTCCTTTTTTTCCACTCCCTGAAAGAAGAAAAGCAAGTCCCAAGGCATTTGTTTTAGTCTGTGTCCCTATGATCATTTGAGAAGTTTCTCCTTTAACCTTAGGAACTTTTGTTCTCAGGAATGAGGAGAGCATGGACTGATGGATGGGCTCTGTGCTGAAACGTCAGGAGGTTCCTCTTCTCAGAGAGATGTGCTATCTCAGCTGGGACTGAATCTGAAGGGAGGGGATGAGATTTAATACTACCTTCTGGTGCCATCTGGCATCCAACTCAAACATTTACCTTGACCCTTTCGAAGCATCCTCATTGTTCACAACTAAAGCTTAAACAAGCGGTGTTCAATGTATTAGTTGCTGTTATGGCCATTTGTAGTTGGTTCATTTTTAAATGGTTTCTGAAGTTTGTAAAATCTTACATAAGCATATTTTATTTTCAGCAGTGAGATCAATTTGCATGTGAGTTAAGAATGTAAATTTGTTATAGGTAGAAGCTTATTTGTTGCTTTAAAAAAATTGTCTTCAAAATGCTTTATAATAGAAAAGGACCTGAATGAGGAGACTAAATCATTTATTTGTGCAGAAGTAAACTTGTTTATGTTTCTATGCTCTGTTTCTTACAGAAGTCCAGGAAGAAGCAGCCTGGATGACTGTGGGGAGAGAGATGAAAAATTATCCAAGTCAATCAGTTTTACCCGTGAATCAATTAGTCGGGTTTCAGAATCAGAGTCAATTGAAGGAAATTCACCAAAAGGGGTTGGTATATGATTCCCTTTTAAAATCTATCTGATATTACTATGTTTTTATCATAATGGAAGATCAAATAAAAATACAGTATACCAAATATTTAAACACTTAAGATGTGAGGCTGCTCTTTATTTTAGGGCAAGAGTTTTAAGCCTTTAAGTAGCAGAGATTATATGGGAAAAATATGTGTTTCTGTTCAGACCTGGATATGGTGCAGAGTTAACCAGGCAGTTTCCTGAACATCAATCTATAAGGAGGATGTGTGCATGCTAAGTCGTTTCAGTTGTGTCTGACTCTTTGCAGCCCTATGGGCTGTTGCTTGCTGGGCTCCTCTGTCCTTGGGATTCTCCAGGCAAGAGTACTGAAGTGGGTATTCTTCAGCCATGCTGTCCTCCAGGAGATCTTCCCGACCCAGAGATCAAACCCACATCTCCTGCAGCTCCTGCGCTGCGGGAATTCTTTACTGCTGAGCCACTGGGGAAGCCCCTGTCAATTTTTAAAAATAAATAAGGTGGAAAAATTCATAGCAGAATTGTTCTTAGCGTAGATAGGGTATGTAATGGAAGGATCAGTTTTGAAGGGGAAGTGAGAACCCTGAGCACCATGCTCGAGTAACAACAAATGCTTATTAAACTAACTACTAAATCAGGTGTACGTGCTAAGTTGCTTTAGTCGTGTCGCACTCTTTCCAACGCTATGGACTGTAGCCCACCAGGCTCCCCTGTCCATGGGATTCTCCAGGCAAGAAATGGGTTGCCATTTCCTTTAGGGGATCTTCCCAGGGATCAAACCCATGTCTCTTACATCTCCTGCATTGGCAGGTGGGTTCTTTACCACTAGCACCACCTGGGAAGCCCAGTGAATCAGACACATCCAGTTAATTTTCATAGCTAGTTCACTAGTTAGGGTTTCTCTGATAGCTCAGTTGGTAAAGAATCTGCCTGCAATGCAGGAGACCCCAGTTCGATTCCTGGGTCGGGAAGATCCCTTGGAGAAGGGATAAGCTACCCACTCCAGTATTCTTGGGCTTCCCTTGTGGCTCAGCTGGTAAAGAATCCGCCAGCAATGCAGGCAACTTGGGTTCAATCTCTGGGTCAGGAATGCAGGCGACCTGGGTTCAATCCCTGGGTCAGGAAGTTTCGCTGGAAAAGGAAAGACTACCACTCCAGTATTCTGTCCTGGAGAACATGATGTTGCAAAGAGTCGGACACGACTGAGCAACTTGCACTTTAGCTAGTTAGTTTCTTCCTTTATTTTTTCAAGTATTATTATAAGCCTATCAATTTTTAAAAAAGTTTTGGTGACTTTCTATCAATCAAAGTCATCATTATTATTACTTTTTATATTCAGATTGTCCCCTCTGCCAATGGGAGCCCTTTCAAGTTGGCTCCCCTGTCCTTTTGAAATGATCAGTCATTTTTGACAGCTTCCTTTCTTTCTGGTGCCATAATGTGTCCCAAGCACACTTTTTATATTTTCAGTTCCAGACTTAGTATCAGCTACCTGTCTAATGAGCCATAGATTTTAGTGAAGGATGGCACTTAGAAACCACATTCTAAGTGATGAGAGTGTGCAGCTTTTGTTCTTCTGATTGGTGATGCAGATTTGGGGCTAGTGCTGAATTTCTTATTTTAAATCAAAGCATTGGCTTCAAACTCTACCTCTACCACTTTCTAACTGTATGACCTTAAATAAATTAATTACTCAACCTCTCTATGCCTTTCTTTTTTCAACAATAAGATGAGGACACTAATATCCCATTTGAATTTTAAAGTAAGGACTAAATTAATATATGTGGAAGTACACTGAATAGTCCTTAACACGTATTAAGTATTCAATAACCATAATCTATTATAGTTGAATGGAGAAGGAAATGGCAACCCACTCCAGTATTCTTGCCTGGAGAATCCCATGGATGGTGAGCCTGGCGGGGTCATAAAGAGTCGGACATGACTGAAGCAACTATGGCCCACATTATAGTTGAGGATGAATCTGTGTGTGGCCAGCAGTGGACCCCTTATACCTTCTCTCATGGAGCTCCCAGCATCTGTTGTGAATAAATGTTTGGGAAACACTGAAATAGATTGTGTAAAAGGCCCGTAAGTTTTCAGCTTGTTTCAGGCGACCATCATGCATCTATCTCAGTCTGATTTTTTGTTGTGGATTTTATGTAAACTCATTCATCAGGAGATACTTAGGAACTTACTACTTGTGTAAGGGACGTGATTCTGAATGCCAATCCCCTTGTATGCTTTCACTGAGAAGAACAAGCCACTGAGTTTTGGGGTTTAACAGGACAGGGGATCTCTTGCAGTCCCCTTATCCCTTTACACAAATCTGACTTTGAGGCTGGGTTTTCAGAACTATTAATATTAATATTCCTTGAGTCCTTCCTACAGCTTCTTTGACAATGTCTTCTGTACTTGTTCTTGAGATAGTTAATCTGTTGGGCCCTTCTGGTTTTGTTCCTAAAGGAAGTCATACTTTCTCTAAGAAAAAGAAATGGATGTAGAGGAGTAATTTAATGTTTTAAGTTTGATTATACATTCACAGATGTTTAGGATAGATGTTTTCAGTTTATGGAATACAAGTAATCTAGAAGTTTGGTCCCTTTTTGCCTTTTACATTCAAGAGGAGAAGTACAGTGAGATTCTCAGATATCAAATATCATGTCACTTTGTTTCATTTTTACTTCCAATAAGGTTGGTAATAACAAAAAGTTAGAAATAGAATTTTCTAAGAATAAGTTTTTGTTAAGTTATAAAATTAATAATCTCCAACAAAGTTGGTAGTAACAAAACGTTAGAAATAGAATTTCCTAAGAATAAGTTTTTAATGTTACAAAATTAATAATCTCTTTAAAGATTCAGGAAACATAGAAAAGTAGACAAAGAAATACAAATCATCTGGATGCTAACCATTCAAAAATAGCGATGTTTTTCCTATAGGTATCTGTCCATGTTTGTTACAATAGGAATTAAATCTTAATTAAAACAAGAAATATGTGTGGAAACTTACTCTACTTAGCATCTATAGAGGTCCTAGGTCAGCTAATAAGCATATTGCTTTGTAGTGTGGAACTCCTAAATAAATCAAGTCTTGATTTTAACAGTAATCTCTGATTGAAAAGTCAATCCTCTGACTTAGGATAGTGTAATACTTTAATAAATTGTGTCCTGGGTCCCAGTTGTTATTTGCTTTCCTGAAGCTCCTCCTCCCTGGAGCTGCTTCTGTTGTTCAGGGCTGCCCTAAGATCTCACGGGGCAGGAGGTAGAACGATTATATGCTTTTGCTGTCTTTCATCTGCTTATATGCAGACAGTGCAAGAAAGTACACTGCCATATGGTTTGTATTTTTCACACTGCTCTGTTAAGCCTAATTACAATACTCTTCTACTTGACTACAACTAACATAGTAATAGCATTCATACTTAAGGCCTAATATTAAATTTATTACAGAAATTTCTTTATAAGTTGATATATCTTTATTAAGCCAATTCCAGAAAGTATGGATAGCAGTATATATTGAATATATTTTAATGTACAACCCCTTAGTCCCTTAACAGTAAATCCAGGTGTATTCTTATGGATTTGCTTTAATCTTTCTCCTTTAATCTACTCTCCTTCTCTGTACTCTGATGTGACTTTTATATCTCTATTTTCTTTCCCTTTTCTCTTTAGTTACTGGTCTTGAGAGATGGGTGAGTTCTCTTCCTTTGGTTGATGGGGCAGGTATTGCCTGGGGAAACTAATTGGGTTTGACCCCTTTCCTTGCACACCCCAAAGAACTGACCACTCCATTATGTTTGTCCTTTTTCCCCTTTCCCTTCGACTTAAGTGATCCACATGTTGTTAACTGTCTGTGAGTTCTTCTTTATGATGTTCTTCATAAATGTATTGTTCATTAGTGTATAAGAAGATGACTTTAGGATGATCTATATTATCTATCAATATTTTATGGACCAAATGTAATATAAACATAACAAGCAAAGCTCTCAAAGAGCAGCATTTCAAAATGTGTTTATTATTAAAGAGCTCATTGTTTGCCTTTTAGGGGTTAAGGAAAGAGGAACCTCAAAGTGAGAAACAGATCAAAAGTCCTTCACTAACTTCAGAAAGGAGGTTAAGCAGATGGTCATCAAAATCACTGGACTTGAATAAAAATGAGTATCTTTCTCTGGACAAAAGCAGCACTTCAGATTCTGTCGATGAAGGTAAGACTTTCTTATAAATTTTAAGTAAAATTTCAGTTATGTCTTTTAATGTTTACTTTTGTGTTAAGTGTGTGCAGATTGAAAATTGTTTTTTGTACCGAATACAGTCTCACTCTATAAAGAATCAAAAAAGGATGGAGGTTAATAAGAAACAGGGGAAAGGGGCTGCTAAATCTAACCCATCACCACTTTTCAGAAGCCTGAAATTTGAAGATCTTCATCACATTTAGCCTATATTACCCCATGCATTGAGTCAGTGGAAATAGAGCAGTAGTAATGGAAAAGCAACTTTTTTTTTCTTTTTACCCATGACTCATTTGTATCTGAAATTTGTACCTCTTCATCTCACTCATCTGTGTATCTCCTTCCTCTGCCTCCTTCCCTTCTGGCAACCAGCTGTTGGTTCTCTGTATCTATGGTGCTGTTTCTGTTATGTTTGCTCATTGATTTGTTTTTTAGATTCCTTATACAAGTGAAATCATACAGTATATGTCTTTCTTTGTCTGGTTTATTTCACTAAGCATAATATCCTCTAGGTCCATCTGTGCCAAAAATGGCAAGATTTCATCCTTTTTTATGGATGAGTAATATTCCATTTTGGGCTTCCCTTTACCACAGATGGCTCAGTGGTAGAGAATCCACCTGCAATGCAGGAGATGTGGGTTCTATCCCTGGGTTGGGAAGATCCCCCGGAGAAGGAAATGGCAACCCACTCCAGTATTCTTGCCTGGAAAACCTCATGGGCAGGGGAAACTGGTGGGCTACATACAGTCCAGGGGGTCACAAAAGAGTCAGACACGACTTAGCAACTAAACAACAACAATATTCCATTGTACATATCTATACCACATCATCATTATTCCTTCTATCTGTTGATAGGCACTTTGGTTGCTTCCATATCTTTGTAATAATGCTTCAGTGAACATAGTGGGGTACATATATTAGTGTTTTCATTTTTATCAGATAAATACCTAGGAAAGTGCTTAGGAGTGAAATTACTGGATTTTATGGTAGTTCTATTTTTTATCTTTTGAGGAATTTACCTAATATTTTCCATAGTGACTGCACCAGTTTACATTCCCACCAACAGTGTACTAAGGTTCCCTTTTCTCCACATTCTCACCAATAGTTGTTATTTGCTGTCTTCTTGGTAATAGCCATTCTGATGGTGTGAGATGGTTCCTCACTGTGGTTTTGATTTGTATTTCCCCGATGATTAATGATGCTGAGCATCTTTTCATGTGCCTGTTGGCCACCTGTATGTCTTCTTTGAAAAAAATGTCTATTCAGGTCCTCTGCTCATTTCCTTTTTTAATCAGGTAATTTTCAGTTGTTGAGTTGTATGAGTCCTTTGTATATTTTGGATATTAACCCCTTATCAGATATATAATTTGCAAATATCTTCTGATATTCAGTAGGCAGCCTTTACATTTTGATTATAATCTCCTTCACTGTGCAAAAGCTTTTTAGTTTGATTTGTTTATTTTTGCTTTTATTTATCTTGCTAGAAGAGACATAAAAAACACTGCTAAGAAAGATGTCAAAGAATGTACTTGCTTATGTTTTGTTCTAGAAGTTTTATGGTTTCAGATCTTACATTTAAGTCTAATACAGTTTGAGTTTTAAAAAATCATAATGAAAATCTGCATGGTGTAATGCTATAAATTTTACTACTTTCTTTAACCACAAATAGAGAAGGGAAGAAAGAGATTTCAAAAGTAGTTGTTGTTCAGTCGCTTAGTCGTGTCCAACTCTTTGTGACCCTGTGTACTGAAGCACGCCAGGCTTCCCTGTCCTTCACCATCTCCTGGAGCTTGCTCAAACTCATGTCCATTGAGTCAGTGATGTCATCCAACCATCTCATCCTCTGTTATCCCCTTCTCTTTCTGCCTTCAATCTTTCCCAGCGTCAGGGTCTTTTCTAATGAGTTGGCTCTTTGCATCAGGTGGCCAAAGTACTGGAGCTTCAGTTTCAGTATCAGTCCTTCTAATGAATATTTAGAATTGATTTCCTTTAGGATGGACTGGTTTGATCTCCTTGCGGTCCAAGGACTCTCAAGAGTCTTCTCCAACACCACAGTTCAAAAGCATCAATTCTTCAGCATACAGTCTTCTTTATCGTTCATCTCTCACATCCATACATGACTACTGGAAAAACCATAGCTTTGACTAGATGGACCTTTTGTTGGCAAAGTAATGTCTCTGCTTTTTAATATGCTGTCTAGGTTTGTCATGGCTTTTCTTCCAAGGAGTAAGTGTCTGTTAATTTCATGGCTGTAATCACCATCTGCAGTGATTTTAGAGCCCAAGAAGATAAAGTCTGTCACTATTTCCATTGTTTCCACATCTATTTGCCATGAAGTGATGGGACTGGATGCCTTGATCTTCATTTTTTGAATGTAGAAAATACAGTAAAAACAAAAATCAGTTGCTTAAGGGAAACTTTAGCGCATAACCATGTTCTCTTTACTTTCTTTAAGTTATAACCAATAACCTGGGGCTTGTCATGCTTATCAAGTCATGAAATTTCAAGGTCACTTCAAGGAGTTTTCTTTTCTTTTAGCTGTTAGATTACTGACATTGAAGTCAGTGAAGTGAGGAGACAGTAAGAAGGGTAGGGTAGTGGCTGACTACTTTCAAATTTCAGGAAGCAGAGTAATGCCAATGGAGCTTTGCTCTACCTTCTTTTGTTGCTGCTAAGTCGCTTCAGTCGTGTCCGACTCTGTGTGACCCCACAGACGGCAGCCCACCAGGCTCGCCCGTCCCTGGGATTCTCCAGGCAAGAACACTGGAGTGGGTTGCCATTTCCTTCTCCAATGCATGAAAGTGAAAAGTGGAAGTGAAGTCACTCAATCATGTGCGACTCTTAGCGACCCCACAGACGGCAGCCCACCAGGCTCCTCCATCCATGGGATTTTCCAGGCAAGAGTGCTGGAGTGGGGTGCCATTGCCTTCTCCATACCAGCATGTTATATTACTCTTCCTAACAGAGTGTTGGAGATGGGGACATTGTTGTGGTTTGGATCTGTCTGACATGACTGTATTTGCTATTCCACTTACTATTCAGCTTAACCTGGTTTGGAAACCCCTGAAGGCTGTTTACTAAATCCATGAAAGCCAAAGTTAAATCCACGTCAAATCTAAATCAAATCGAGTTCAAATCTAAAATCAAATCCAGATCCAAAACCTAACCAAATCCATGAAAACCAAATTCAAATCAGGTTCGACCTTGGCTTGGAAACACTGAAGTATCTTTGGTAAAAACTAAATCTACACTCTTAAAAACATAAGTAAAAATAAACAGGTTCTTAAAAATTAGAATGTATCAAGAAGACAGTTATGTTCTTTTGAAAAGATCAATGAGAGGAAGTTTTTTGAAAGGATCAAGCACCAGGAATGACTAGACTTTTAGCATCCTTACCATTTGTGCCTGGGAAATTCCATGGATGGAGGAGCCTGGCAGGCTGCAGTCCTTGGGGTTGCAAAAGAGATGGACATGACTTAGCAACTAAACAACAACAGCATGTGGCTGTGTGAGTTAGTTATCCCTGCCTGGCCAAGCCTCTCCTGTAGGAAGATCTGCTCTGGCACCCAGTGGCCAGACACATAAGTGACACCAGAATGAGGATTTTTGTTTGTTTGTTTTTGCATCCAGAATATATTTTGAAAACTTTTACAGTGATACTAAAGACAGGCAAAGACACTACAAGAAAATTACAAATATCCTTTACAAATATTGACATAGAAATCCTGAACAAAATATGAGCAAACCAAAGCAGTACATTAAAAGGGTTATACACTATGACCAAGTGGGATTTATTCCTGGAATTTGAGAATGGGTCAACAGACAAAAATTAATCAATGTGATTTGTCAGCTTAGTAGAATGAAGGAAAAAAAAATACAAAATCATCATTTTATTGCATCATCTCAATTGATGCAATAAAAGAACCAAATGAGGATTTTTTCTTTTTCTTTCTCATCTACTCTTTTATAAGAATGATCCTTAAAAAAAAATCCTCATTCAGTTCCCATACAATTCACATTAATGATAAGTTACCTAAAGAGTAACATTAAAACTCATATAAACTGTGTTTTATCTACAAATAAATAAAGAATAATAGTGGTGTAGTTTCTTTTTTTTTTTTTTTCAACAACATCTTAGATTTTATTAACTGCAGATAATCCCCAATTACTGGTTTATGTAAAATTCCCTACCAAATATTGCCTAATATGGAGGCTTTTTATCCATTCAATAAGCTTAAAATTTATATAAACTTCTTTAGTCCCATACCACTCTGAGTACCCAACATTCACTGCCTATGTTTAATTACCATTTAATATGGGAGACTTCCCTGGTGGCTCAGACGGTAAAGCATCTACCTATAGTGCGGGAGACCCAGGTTCAATCCCTGTCCAGGAATGTTTAACAGGAGGATTCCTACGTGTTGTTTCTTATAAATCCTCTGTTCCTTATCAGCTTCTACCAGAAGTGAGTAGAACTGCAGGCAGCTCTCAGGACTGAGGTCATTGTGTGAGGCATGCTTGGGTCTCCTTTAGAAAACATTCTCTTTATGACAAAACTGCTTAGTCTTATCCCCTTTTTTCTTGAGATATGCATTGTCTCCTGACCTTATGACCATCATTATCCCTTGTTCCCTTGGTAATGGTTACTGTACGTTTCCTTTTCTGATCTTTATCACTGATGAAAGAAATTTCTCATACTACAGCCTATATATATACTCACAGAAAAATCATTAAAGCACCTTTGCTCCATCAGAGCTTAGGTCTCTGTGTTGTTTCTCTCTCTCTCTCTCTCTCTCTCTCTCTCTGGCTAATTCTCTGGAGCATAGAGACCCGTCGTGCTCACTCTCCTGCCTGGGCTTCTAAGACCCTCTCTTGAAGGCACTCTGTGCCTTCATCCCCTAGAGAGGGAGCCTGGTGCCTTTGTGAGTGATGCAACCTCTGTACCAAGAGCTTTACTGGTTTTCTGTGTAAATCAGGGAATAACAGCCTCTTTCTCTCTTTCATTTTCTTATTGTTGACTCCAGACCACCAGGTTCTGGTCCATTAAGGACTCCAACAAATCCTTAGGTCAGGAAGATCTCCTGGAGAAGGAAATGGCAACCCACTCCAGTATTCTTGCCTAGAAAATCCCATGGATGGAGTAGCCTGGTAGGCTACAGTCCATGGGGTTGCAAAGAGTTAGACACGATTGAATACCTTTACTTCACTTCACTTCATGGGGGACTGAGATGGTGTAAGTAGAAGGGCATGCTCTTTTCTATAACTAAATGACATAATACTTCACAGGAATTTTACTGCTCTACCCTCTTTTCCCCTTATTTACTCTAGGTTTTATGAATGCAGACAGCTTTGTTCATCATTCTCAATTTCATTTATGTGCCAGACCTTTGCTTGCACATTCTTGTCACTTAATAAATATTTTAAAGAATGAAAGAAATAGTCTACTTCATTTCTCAGTGAGTGCTCTTCGAAATTGTACCATAATTATTGTCTAATTTTAGACTTTCAGGTGAGCTTATAAATATCACCCACACATTTGATTGTACTAATGAAAAGTTTAATAACTTGTCAAGGGAAATATAATTAGGTTAGTGAAAACTTTACAACTTACTCCCAGGGAGGTTTTTTATTCCTTCTGAGACTAAACTTTGATTTTCTCAGGGATCATTTCTATTAATACATAAGACTTTCAAATCCCATTCACATTCATTTACTTTAACCTATTGTGAATGTTCAGTCTAGGTAAGCTTTGTAGCACACTCATTATATGTTGCACATACTTAGCCTTTGATTATCTAAAAATCTAGTTCATTTCTCACATGGAATAATACTGTATTTCTCTATAATACATTATGTGTTACTCAATTAAACTCCAAATTATCTGCCTTTCTCGCATACCTACCTAATGCATGTTTTCACACATACTCAAAATACCCAACGTGTGTTGTGTATGTGCTGAGTGGTTTCAGTTTTATTCATGCCAAGGTCCTTCTTATATTTATCGGTCTCAATTTTCCTACCATTTTCCATTGAGGTGAAGTCGCTCAGTCGTGTCCGACTCTTTGCGACCCCGTGGACTGTAACCTACTAGGCTTCTCATTCCATGGGATTCTCCAGGCAAGAATACTGGAGTGGATTGCCATTTCCTTCTCCAGAGGATCTTCCCAACCCAGGGATCGAACCCGAGTCTCCCACATTGGAGGCAGACGCTTTAACCTCTGGGCCACCAGGGAAGCTGATTACCATTTTCCATTGGCCACTTTCAAATTGTTATATTTGAAATAGTATTTATTCTTTATTGGAAATAGTAACCTGCTACTAAGTTGAGCAGTGTTCCTTTCTCCATTTAAAATACCACCTGCTAGCTTAATATGCTCCAGCAATATGATTGATGATGTTATTTAGATAGGAAGCTTTAAAGTACCATGAATTTAATAAATAAATAATCCCAGGTGGAAATAGTTTATTTTGTATCCTTACTTCCTTGAACAAATTTGCATACAAAAGCTATTATTGTTAATTTCTGGTAGAAATACCACACGTTATGTTTTTATCAGTCATGATACAGAACATTTTATCTAACAGTAGAGTTTAAATGAAATATGAAGACATTGTATTGAAATACTTTTATGAATACAATTTATTTCCTTCTTAAATGTGAAATTGAAGGAAGGAAACTTGCTTTTGAAAAATAATAGTTACAGGACTCCTTAGAGAAATGGCTGCTTTTAGGTTACGGTGCACACTTCAGTTGTGTCTGACTCTTTGTGACCCTGTGGACTATAGCCCGCCAAGCTCCTCTTCCAGGGGATTCTCCAGGCAAGATACTGGAGTGGGTTGCCATGCCCTCCCCCAGGAGATCTTCCTGACCCAGGGATCGGACCCAGGTCTCTTTTGTCTCCTGCATTGGCAAGTGGGTTCTTTACCACTAGAGCCACCTGGGAAGGGCTAGGGTGGGGAATATACAAAACGAGCCCAGATATAGTGCAAGAATATAAAGAAGCACTTGAAAAAGAAAAAAGAGGCATGTCAAAAGGTCATAGGCATCAACCTGAAAGAGCTTCTAATGGCCAAACAAAAAATAAGTGTGAGCAGCAAAATAAATAATGATAGTACTGGATTATAACCTAAAGTATAAACTGACTCTGTAAGTCCATCCTGATACCAATGGTTGAATAAATATGTAAATGGGGGACAAAGCAGGAGTCTTCCTTACAGAGCTCCAAATAATAAAGTATATATGTAGATCTTTTCCCTTCCAGCAGGTGGAGCTGAATTCTCCCCTTGAGATGGGCTGAACTTAGGGACTCATTCTGATGAATAGCATATGGAAAGAGGAAAATAATACCTTTGAAGTGGAAAAGCCTGCCAGATACCACCTTGACCAATTGATCAAGGTTGATCAAGGTTAATCAAGGTTAATGCTATTATGTATACCCCCTGAGTTTGAGGAGAAGGGTACTTCACCTCTGTGTTGTTCATCCCCCAAATCCAAACCCTAGTCTAATCATGAAAAAAACCTCAGGTGAACCCGAATTGGGGGACATTCTACATAGTACCTGACCTGTACTTTCAAATGTATTAGGTCATTGAAAAACAAGAAAAAAGTGAGGGACTGTCATAGATTGGAGGAGACTAAGATGATAACAGCTAAGTACAAACATGGTACCTTGGGCTGGATTCTTGTTCAGAAAAAGACATTACTGGAAAAAATAGGAATAAAGTCTAGTTTAGTTAATTGTCGCTCTAAAATTATTAAAAAATAAAAAATTAAAAGATATCACTGCAAAAAAATGGCAGCCCACTCCAGTACTCTTGCCTGGAAATTCCATGGACTGAGAAGCCTGGTAGACTACAGTCCATGGGTTCTCAAAGAGTTGGACACGACTGAGCGACTTTACTTACGATTTTTTTGTATTTTCCACAGTCACCTAAAATGGTTATATAACACTTATGTGCCAAACTCGTAATGTACTTAGGTGAAATCAACA
The DNA here is from genome assembly GCA_006408695.1 of Aepyceros melampus. Taxonomy (NCBI): domain Eukaryota; kingdom Metazoa; phylum Chordata; class Mammalia; order Artiodactyla; family Bovidae; genus Aepyceros; species Aepyceros melampus. Next base: position 112,924 of record SJXQ01012868.1, read on the forward strand.
TGATCCCGGCTCACATAGAACTTAAGAGTCTAGTATAGGAAAAAGGCAATAAAAAGGCACTAAGTCAGTAAAAATATAATTACAAGTCAGGATAAGTTCTGTGAAGGTGATGATCAGGATACATAGAATACCTATATTTGTTTGCTTTCTTGTGAATGTAGGAATTATTTTTACAATGAACTTGAAAGTTAAAGTGAAAGTCGCTCAGTTATGTCTAAGTCTCTGAGACCCCATGGACTAGACTGTCCATGGAATTCTCCAGGCCAGAATACTGGAGTGGGTAGCCTTTCCCTTCTCCAGGGGATCTTCCCAACCCAGGGATCAAAGCAAGGTCTCCCTCATTGCAGGTGGATTCTTTATCAGCTGAGCCACCTGGGAAGTGCAAGAATTCTGAAGTGGGTAGCCTATCCACTTTCCAGCGGATCTTCCTGACCCAGGAATCGAACCAGGGTCTCCTGTATTGCAGGCGGATTCTTTACCAACTGAGCTATCAGGGAAGTCATAATGAACATATTACTTCTGTGTCAGAAAAAGCTATTTCTCAAGCCTAATTTGGAAGTTACCTCGTAGAACCTTAGTAAATTGCCTGGTTTCAGTGATTAGTTTCTATGCCAAGGGAGCCATTACTTGAGATTGCAGTGCCTACCATGTGCGTGCTTTTGTCTACACATAGTATTGTTGCAGGAAGGAGGTAAATTGATATCTACCCACTATCCCTAACTTCTCTGCACCTGTAACAAAACAGGGAGACAGACCATTTCATGAGGAGTAGCTGGAGTGAAGGCAGAGCTGGAGGGATTTTTCTTTCCTGCTTCGAACCTGGGTCTCCCACATTGTAGACAGACGCTTAACTGTTGAGCCAAGTAGATAGTAATTAAACTATATATGATCAATAGTTCAGTTGTCAAAAACCAAGATATAGAAATATTTAATTTGCATGATATTAAACTCCCATAATATCATATATCATTCCAAAGAACAGTTCATGGATTTCTGTGTCATCCATGTGCAGCAGCCATGCTAACCTCTGTATCATTCCAATTTCAATATATGTGCTGCCAAACCAAGCACCCAAAAAAATATTTTAAAAAAAGGAATCTTTCAAGAGCAACAAGGGACACATAGCAGACCACTGCCTTTTACTTTGATTGCTTCCCGTGGCTTAATGTGGACAGATGCTCAACACATAATTCTTAGAACTTGGTTTGTGAGCTATGGGGAGCTTTTGTCACAGTTTTCATTCTGTAATGACGGGCATAATCCGTGAAATAATAAATAACCGCAGTCTTGAAATCATTAAAATTTCAATTGGATTGCTTTACTCCATTTCCTTTATTCTACCAGACTCCTGTTCCTAGATGACCCCCAGCTCCGCCATTTCCTCTAGAGTCTTCTGAGTTAAATTCTTGCACTATAGAATAGGGTTAGGTTTGTGTGTTCTAGAGCTAGAGTGATTTCAGGTTCCAGTTCATTTACTGACTAGCCATGGAGTTTGGCAATTCTCTGAGTGCTGCAGTTTCCTCATCTGTACAATGGTGATGAAGATGCAAATAGCTCTTGCCTCACAGGATTGCTGTGAGAGTATGTGTGAATACCTCTAAGTTGCTTAGCACAGTACCTGATATGTGGTAACATCATGAATGCATGGGCTATTTCATGTAGTGTTTCCAGGGAAAATGAGGAGAGGTGAGCTTCCTTATTTTCTACAAAAGAGTTTTCAACATTGCTGTCAGCTTCTTAGAAAAAATATAGTATTCCATTGGGCTTTATTTAGCTCTGAACAATACTTTTCAGAAGGATTTCTTTTTTGATTAATTAAATTATTTTTTACACATGTTTATTTTTTAATTTTTTTTAATTGAAGGATAATGACTTTAAATATTGTGATGGTTTTTGCTGTACATCAACATGAGTTTGTTAGAGGTATACATATGTCCCTTCCCTCTTGAATTGCCCTCCCACCACCCACCCCATCCCACCCCTCTAGGGTGTCTCAGAGCACCAGTTTGCGCTCCCTGAGTCATACAGCAAATTCCCACTGGCGTCTCTTTTACATATGGTAGTGTATATGTTCTTCTCTCCATTTGTCCCACCCTCTCCTTCCCCACTGTTTCTACAAGTCTGTTCTCTATGCCTGTGTCTCCACTGCTTTCCTGCAAATAGGTTCATCAGTACCATATTTCTAGATTTCATATATATGTGTTAATATATGATATTTATTTTTCTCTTTCAGAAGGATTTCTTTTAATGTGTAGTATTGAGAACAGATTGTGAATACAGTGATACTTGTCTTGGGGGAGTGAACTTTAAGTCAAGTTTGAAACATTATTCAGACTAGTAGGATAGTGAGTACAGCAGATATTAAAGCCATTAATGTCTTAATATTTAGTTAATATGTATGCATATTCAGAAAGAGGACCTGCTATGTGTCCCTTGTCACTCTTGAAAGATTCCTTTTTGTAAAATTGTTTTTTGGGTGCTTGGTTTGGCAACACATATATTGAAATTGGAATGATACAGAGGTTAGCGTGGCCGCTGCACATGGATGACACAGAAATTCATGAACTGTTCTTTTGAATGATATACGATATTATGGGAGTTTAATATCATGCAAATTAAATATTTCTATATCTTGGTTTTTGACAACTGAACTATTGATCATATATAGTTTAATTACTATCTACTTGGCTCAGACAGTTAAGCATCTGTCTACAATGTGGGAGAACCGGGTTCGATCCCTGGGTCTGGAAGATCCCCTGGAGAAGGCAGTGGCAATCCACTCCAGTACTATTGCCTGAAAAATCCCATGGACTGAGGAGCCTGGTAGGCTATAGTCCATGGGGCCACAAAGAGTCAGACACGACTGAGCGACTTCACTTTCACTTTCACTTTTATGTATGTTATACATAATACGTATGAGTATAATACCAATTTAGAGTTTTAATAGTGTCATGTAATGTGCCATGATCATTGTAATCACATTTAAAAGCCATTTTGTGCCCAAAACAAATGAAATGAAACCTTGAAATTACCTTTCTTTGATGTCTTCCCTTTTTGTTCTGTTTTTTTGTTTCCCCAGAAAGCATTCTTGAGAAAGACCTTCATGGAAGACTTTATATCAACCGTGTGTTCCATATCAGTGCTGAAAGAATGTTTGAATTGCTGTTCACCAGTTCACGCTTTATGCAGAGATTTTCTAATTCTAGAAATATAATAGGTTGGTCTTGTGTTCTTATCTAATGATAAATGTGGGAGAATTTTATTATCCTTAGAGAGTTTATGTTGTCAAGTGGAAAACATGAGACAGGCTTCGATTTTATTTTGGTGATGTAGAAACCAGTGTTTAGGTGTTTTGGGTAAAATCACATGTAAATAATATAATGTTTCAATTAGATCTTATCTACTATTAAGTTCAGACCCTTTGAGAACTAAAACTCCATTTATTTATTAATATAGCAGTTCAGTTGGGTTGAGCCCCATTTAAAAGGATTCCATTGTGGAATAGTTGGATTCTGTGCATGTGTGCTAAGTTGCTTCAGTTGTGTCCGACTCTTTGAGACCCCATGGACTGTAGCCCGCCAGGCTCCTCTGTCCATGGGATTCTCTAGGCAAGAATTCTGGAGTGGGTTGCCATGCCCTCCTCCAGGGATCTTCCTGACCCAGGGATCAAACCTGCACCTCTGTGTCTCCTGCATTTGCAGATGGGTTTTTTTTTACCACTAGTGCCACCTAGGAAGCCAACTGGATTCTAGTAGAGTATAAACTAGTATAGTCACTTTGCAAAATGATTTGGTGGTATCTACTAGATACATATAACCTTCAGAAATGGGTACCAGTGTACTCTGAAAAATGTGTACTGCCATGGTCATAGCAGCATTATTTATAATGGCCCCCAAACTCAAAACAGCCCAAATATCCACCGTAATAGAGTAATAGAGGATGTATGTTCACACAAAAGAATACTTATGGCGATGGAAAAAAAAAAAACAAAAAACAACTGCTGCTAACAATATGTATAAATCTTACGGATATACTATAGTATTAAGCAAGAGAAGTCAGACATAAAATAGTACATACTGTCATTTCTTTATTTAAAGTTCAAAACGAGGTAAAACTTACTTATAGACATAAAAGCAGCAGAGTAGTTAACTGCTGTGGGGACTGCTGTGGGTGGATAGAGACTGGAAGGGAGCTTCTGGGATGCTGGTAAAGTTCTCTATCTTGATTTGGGTAGTGGTACACATGTGTGTTTTTTCTGCAAATTCGTGGAGACTTGAGGTTGCAATGCCTATGGTCTACCTTAATGAAAATATTCCAATTAGGAAGATAGTTATAAAAAAGATTTTATTGATTATATGTTAAAAGTTCTATTTTGGTAAACATCTCAAAGAAGCATATAGCCAACCTGAAATTGAATTTATCCTAAATATTTCAAGATATCTTAGAATTGGGAGCATATGGTTTAACTTGCTATATAAAATTAGAAAACACCAGTGGCACAGATCCATATAAGCTGAGTCATTGACATAGTCAAAGAGACTCAAGTTAAATGTAATGTATAATCTAACCATTTTATTAACCATTAGATGTTATTCCTTTATTTGAAACTTTTATGTAAACATAATTACATATTCATAGGCTATAACACTGATACAGACTAGATATAAAAAAGTAATTTTTTCTTATTATTCATAGTAGAGTAGCAAAGCAATTTCTGATTGATAGCTATTGTCTTGTAATTATATTAAATGTCATGTTTTTAAAAATCATTAATTTTTTTCCTGTTCTTCCAGTTTTAAAAATGTATACTACCTGAGGGATATAAATCTTTCTTTTCACTCAGTGGCTCATGTTTAACATTGTATCTGTTCTGAATCTATTTTGTATGTTCCTGCTATTCATGTCTGCCTGGAGAATTTGCCATTCCAGAAGAGCTGGATATTTATATCTCTTAATTTTCTAAGATGATGCCTGTTGATATTGCACTGCCATTTTTATGGCTGGAAAGGCCCAGAGGGAACTAGCTATGTTATTCCACGTTGGTACAAAATGAAGGTTTTTTTTTTTAAAATCACAGCTGCGTTTGGTGTCTGATATCATATCTAGCTTCAGTATGGATGACTGTGTTTGCCATCTGATGCTATAAATGGCTTTGGGAAGCAAAGGCTTCTGGCTTATCACAAGTATAAATAGTTATAGGCATGTTGCCATTAGACCTAGAATTAGTCAGAAGGTTTGCCCCCAAAGAGATAATCTGCTTATGATTGCACACTGTTCTATTATCTTCTGAATTTGTTATCTGGTAATCAAAGTTGCATTTCTTGAGACCAGGTTTCAAAGGCTTCTTTTTAAACTATTAAGAGTTTAATGGGAAAATATAGTATAGTCAGTTATTTGTGGATTTAACCTAATTTCAGCACTAAAATGGCTACTTCTGGATCTATTTTTTTAATAATTAAAATTTATTATTTATTTAGATTTATTAAATAATTTATTAATTATTTAAGATAATTATTCTTAATAATTTTTAATAAAAATCACAATTTGAATTCTTTAAAATCTTTGTTTATGGTTATAGGACACTATTTTTATAATGTAAAGCTCAGTTTTAAGTCTTTTTATTCAACTTTCTAATTTTGAAAAAATGCAAATCTTTAGAAAAGTTGCATGAATAGTATAATGAAACCTACCCATCACCTACATTCACCAGTCTTTTTTATTGTGGTATTATTTCTGCACATAACATAAAACTTACCATTTTAATAATTTTAAAATGTACAGTTCAGTGGCATTAACATTCACATTGTTCTGTACCCATCACCATCTCTGGAACTTTTCATCTTCCCCAAACTGAAATTCTGTCCCTGGTAAACAGTAACACTCCATTTTCCCCTCTCCCCATCTCCTGATGAACACCATTCTACTGTCTGCCTTTGTGAATTTTACTATGCTTTTGTTGTTCAGTACGCAGTTGTCTGACTCTTTGGGACCCCATGGAGTGCAGCACGCCAGGCTTCTCTGTCCTTCACTGTCTCCTGGAGCTTGCTCAAACTCATGCCTATTGAGTTGGTAATGCCATCCAACCATTTCATCCTCTATCATCCCCTTTTCTTGCCTTCAATCTTTACCAGCATCAGGGTCTTTTCTAATGGGTCAGCTCTGTACCAGGTGGCCAAAGTATTGGAGCTTCAGCCTCAGCATCAGTCCCTCCAGTGAATTTTCAAGATTGATTTCCTTTAGGATTGACTGGTTTGATCTCCTTGCAGTCCAAGGGACTCTCAAGAGTCTTCTCTAACACCAAAGTTACAATATTTGTTTCTTTGTGACTGCTTATTTCACTTAGTATAATGGCTTCAGGGTTTATCCATATTGCAGTATGGATTTCATCTCATTCCTTTTAAAGAATAAATGCTAAACCATTGTATGTTTATGCCACATTTTGTATACCTACTCGTTTATCAGTGGAGTTTTGAGTTATTTCCACTTTTTAGTTATTGTGGATGCTGGTGCTGTGAACACTGATGTACAAGTATGTGTTTGAATCCCTGCTCTTGGTTCCTTTGGGTAATACCTAGAAGTAGAAATGGATCATAAGGTAATTCTATATTTAATTTTTTCATATTGTTTTCCACAGTGGCTGCCTCATTTTACAGTCCCACCAGCACTGGATAAAGGTTCCGATTTCTCCATATCTAGCCAACCTCTCATTTTCAGGTTTTTGTGATAATAGTTATCCTAGTGGATGTGAAGATTCACCAATTTTAAAATTTTATTACATCAAAGGATTCTTGAATTATTTATTTTGAAATTTTTACTTTTGATTACTTCAACTTATTATATCAAAATGCCCTCATGTATCTGTTTGTATACTGTTGCCATTTTTTCTTATAACTTCATCTGTTCTTTATATTATGATGAACTTTACTTAGGTATTGGGGACTTGACTATTCCAAAATGTAACATTCTGACACGTGATATTCAATAGGCTGTTAGTAACACTGATGAAAATGCAAGTGAAAGAGAGACTTTTATCTTTGTTGATAATTGCTTTGTTGAATAGTGTGCAGTTTTAACGGCAGAATTCAATGATATCTTTAAATTTAGTCACTGGTTAACAGTGAACTATTTGTATAATTTTTCTGAAACAGGCTGACATACGACCAAAGTGATATTTTACAAAGTATTTTATAATTAATTTTATATCTATTGTACACCTAAATAAATCATTTTAAAACAAATTCTGTATTATAGATCCCATGATTTGAGATGTTGCCTGTTTAATTTACTTGCAAAATTTTTCTGCAAAAGATAAGCAATAGACAGCTTCAGGATCCCTCATTAAATCCCTAGGCTTAGCTGACTGAAAGAAGTTAAATAAAATTGAATATATCATAAAGCCTTGTTTCCTTTCCTTTGCTGATGGGTAATAGGTTAGATAAAAGCTTCTGTTTTAGGATATTGATGTGCAGCAGCCAGATATACTAATTGCCTAAGTCCATTGTGCTAGGTAGGGCTTCCCAGGTGGCTCAGAATCTGCTTACAATGCAGGAGACCTGGGTTTGATCCCTGTGTTAGGAAGATCCCCTGGAGAAGGAAATGGCAACCTACTCCAGTATTCTTGCCCGAGGAATCCCATGGACAGAGGAGCCTGGCAAGCTACAGTCCATGGGGTCACAAGGAGTCAGATACGACTTAACAACTAAATAACAACAGCCAGAACAGTTGTGCTAGGTGACTTAGATCTTCGAATAGAGTTCATGAGGCTGTTACCTGTGTTTTCCTAGTGTTAGCTTGTTAAACGAACTTTGTTATATGGTGCTATGTTCTAAAAATGTTCAGTTCAGTTCAGATGCTCAGTCGTGTCTGACTCTTTGTGACCTCATGGACTGCAGCATGCCAGGCTTCCCTGTCCATCACCAACTCCCGGAGCTTACTCAAATTCATGTCCATAGGGTTGGTGATACCATCCAACCATCTCATCCTCTGTCATCCCCTTCTCCTTCCGCCTTAATCTTTCCCAGCATCAGGGTCTTTTCCAATGAATCAGTTCTTCGCATCAGGTAGCCACAGTATTGGAGTTTCAGCTTCAGCATCAGTCCTAATGAATATTCAGGACTGATTTCCTTTAGGATTGACTGGTTTGATCTTGCAGTCCAAGAGACTCTCAAGAGTCTTCTCTAATACCACAGTATTTCTGTTCAAAGTGTGTTTTTGCTCATTGTGTTGTTGCTAAACAAAAGAAATAGAAGTTTTACAAAATCTTGCCATAAAGATAGATTTTTCTAGAGCTTTCTTCATATAGAAAAGGTTATATAGTTATTGATATTCCATTGCCCCCTCCTTGATTAAAGATCTCTGCAGAGATGCCATTAACATTGTATGATTTCTCGTTGATGTGATTTCTCCACAAGTTGAGATCAGATCATATTGCTACATTAAGGACAAATGTCTTTCAAGGTCTCATCCTTGGGAGTGTTGAAATGTTCTGTCTCTGATAAGTGGACATCATTACTTCTCTTTGTAGGTACTGGGAACTTTAAAAAGAAGCCCACTGATGATACACTTTTAATTTTATCTTCTAGAGAAAAGAAAAAATGTTTTAATAGACAACAATTTAGAAGTAAATGGATCAGAGATAAGGTGTATGTCACATGCAAGAAGAGTGCCTGATGTGACTTTACTCTTTTTTAATGTTAAATGAATAATACAGTTATAAGGAAGTTAGAACTGGTCACAGATAAAAATTTAAATAGTTCAAAAACTCTCTCTTTGATTCCATTACAAGCCGTACCCTTCAAATTTCTAGAACTAACTCTTTTAACTAACTCTTTTTTGTTCTGATTAGATGTAGTATCTACCCCTTGGAACGTGGAACCTGGAGGTGACCAGCTGAGAACCATGACTTACACTATAGTCCTAAACAATCCACTAACTGGAAAGTGTACCACGGCCACTGAAAAGCAGGTATGTCTGTGCCGCCAGTATTCCAAAAGAACCATGTGTGTGGAAAGAGAAAAGACGCCTGTCATAGTCCTAGTCACCAATTTACAAGACGGTTTCACCAAGTATACAGCAAGACAAAGAAGGGAGGAGAAACTGTTCACAGGTTAAAAGAGTTTAAGAGGCACATAAACAAATCAACCCAATCCTAATTCAGACAAGCCAACTGTAAAAAGGCTTTTCTGAGATTTAAGGAATTGTTCATTTCTATATTCTGCAATGGTATGGTTGTTACATTTTAAAGCAAGGAGCATTTATCTTTTAAAGGGATATACTGAGGAATTTTAGGGAATCCCTTGGTGACTCAGTGGTAAAGAATCCACCTACAATGCAGAAGACGTGGTTTCGATCCCTGTGTTGGGAAGATCCCCTGGAGAAGGAAATGGCAGTCCACTCCAGGATTCTTGCCTGGAAAATTCCAAGGACAGAGGAGCCTGGCAGGCTACAGTCCATGGGGTCACAAGAGTCAGACACAACTGAGTGACTAAACCACCACCACCACTGAGCAATTGATAAAGAATATACTGATGTATTTGTGGATGAAATTATATTGGTGGTTAGGATATTTTTTAAAAGTAGCTAGGCAGAAGATGACGGTGGAGGGAGGGAATGTGGGGAGAGATACAGATGAAACAGGACTGGATGTGAGTTCATATTGAAGCTGGTTGATGAGCTGATGAGGGTTCATTATGTAATGTTCATTTCTACTCTTGTATATGTTTGAACTTTTTCATAATAAGTGTTTTTTAAAAAAAATAACACTATTGGAATCTGATTTACAGGATCATGGCAAAGGTTAGGGCCAAATAACTAGATGGCTGCTATGACATATGAGGAAGAGAAAGTTAGATGTCTACTCCGTGACCAGCATGGCACTGTCATATACTGCGGTTTATGTTTGGCCAGTTTTGTTGAAGTACTGTATATCTGTTATATGGAGTTAGAAAATATCTATTAACATCTGAATTATTCTTGCTCTCTTAGTTTTTGTCCATCAGTGTTCAAAAGGACTTAAAATTTTCTCTTCCAAAGGTTTCCAAACATTTAAGAGAATTTCTTTTTGGTATTTGAGAGTCTTTGATAACTTTAGAGGATAAATAGAACAGGTAAGGTTAAAATGAGAAAGAGCTGGCCAGCAACCACTTCAAAGCCTATTTAGGGAAAGCAGTATTTTGTCTGGTTGTCACCTTCCTTCATTTTTTTGGTGAAGAGTGGTTTTTATTAAACTGTAATGAATTTTAGGGTGGGGTCCTGGCTTTGTTCAATTAAATTTTGAATTGTTCCTCTACTAGGAACATTTGAAATTCTTAATAAACTGCTAACACAGATGAGAGATCATGTAGTTCCTTTCTCCTATGCATGCCTAAAATGAAGGAAAAAAAAATATACAATGAAATGACAGAGAGGCAGCAGATACTATTTCTGCAGATCCCTTCTTCTCAATTTGTAGATTACATAGCAACGTGGAGGCCCTTCTGGCTTTGTATATAGGCTCCTCACGTTTTTTTGTAATTTGTGAGAAGGAATTCTGCTATACATGTTCTAAGTTGGCAAGGAATTTGATGTATTAAACATCTACATGCAAAAAAATTTCATCTTATCTTGGCAGCGACTGTATAAAGAAAGTCGGGAAGCACAGTTTTATTTGATAGATGCAGAAGTGCTGACACATGATGTCCCCTACCATGATTACTTCTATACTCTCAACAGATACTGTATCATCCGATCGTCAAAGCAGAAATGCCGACTGAGGTGAGCTACTGTAAATGAGGGTTTTAGTCAGGACAGGCTACATTGTATGCTGGCAGTGTATCAATCCTGAAATCTTAGTTGCAATTTTACATAACAAAACTTTATTTCTTGCTTTGCGTGTCCTCTGGTGGTCAGCAGAAGGGTGGGAAGCCTCACTCAAGAACCCAGGCTGATGGGGCTTTGACCTCTGGGGCTGCACAATCCAGAATATGTATCATTTCAGTTACTACCAGATGAGAGAGAGCTTAGAGTTGTGCTCACATCCAGTGGCCAGAATTGTCCCAGGACTCTGTTTAATGGCAAGGGGGCTGGGAGATTTGAGCGCACGTGGTGGGCAGTAAACAGCTCTGTTGCGTGGGAGACCAGAAATGTTGGTGTGTTGAAGGTGGTGCTGGGCCCATCATACACTTGCCCTAGTCTCAGCTAGTGTAGTGACTTTTAGCTAATGTATGACCGCTAGCAATTTTTTATACAAGGCATTTAGGAAATTTAATTTATTTTGAGCCTTTATTGCTATTTAAATAAAGAAAATTCAGAGTTTGAGAAAGCAAAGAAATAAAATGCCAAGTTGATGAAATTATTAGCAGCTCCCAGTAATTTTTTTTAAAGAATTCATTTTCAGTGGATAATTTTTTTGTAGTCTTTTTTTTAAATATAAATTTATTTATTTTAATTGGAGGTTAATTACAATATTATATTGGTTTTGCCATACATCAACATGATTTTTGTAGTCTTAGTGACTTTACATCCTTTTGGCTTTCCACTGAATTCATTCCTACATTTAAATGCAATGTTCATAATGTGATTAAATCTTATAAATTAAATATTCTTCTTCCTTCCTTATTCATTAGAGTTTCAACAGATTTGAAATATAAAAAACAACCATGGGCTATTATCAAATCTTTAATTGAGAAGAATTCCTGGAGTTCGCTGGCAGATTATTTCAAACAGCTTGGTTTGTAAATTTCTTGATTTATCTACTTTTGTAAGAATGGCATTTATTAACAGAATGGATGGATTCTTCAGTTGGATTCATAGTAGGAACTGGTAGATGGCATTGGAATGACTCTTACTGAAGGGTTCCAACTGTTACACTTAAAATTTTAGAACTTCTAATTTTCATTGTTATGCCAGATGTTGCCCTATATGTTTTATAAATATCAACTCATTGCAAACCTATAATTTTTTGTCCCATTTTACTAAAGAAGAAATATCAAAACAGAGAGAGAGAGAGAGGTTAAGTGATTTTCCAGGATCACACACTTAGGAGCTGTCACACTCCCTCCCTCTGCAAGGAGCCAAGGAAGCTGACTGCAGTGAGGGGCGGGGTGACCTGATCATAAACTCCACTGTGCTCATAAAGAAGGTCTGGAGAGTCCTCAGGCCCATACCTCCCTTACCGACGTAGCTCTCCTGGGTTTACGCAGGCCCACTTGGCCATGGGACCATGTACATGTATGGATTTGGTGGAGGAGAAGTGATGTAGTTGTTCTTTTTGGATATTCCTTAAAATGTACCTGAAGAAAAAGCATACATATATATGTTATATATATGTCATATATACACACACATACATGAATGCAATTAATTTAGTTAAAGAAAAGGTGGTGGCCAATAAACTCAGGGTAATTTAAGGCTTCACTAGCCGGTTTGCTGGTTATTTATTTTCCTTGCTTTCTCATTGGCTGTTTCATTATTAAACTCCAAATCATGAGCAAGGAAAGAGAAACTCAAAGATAAGTTTGGTTGATAGATAATGAACTTCTAATGAAAAATCTCATGAAGGGAAAGGTTAAAACAATTGAGAAAAACAAAGTTTGTAGATTGTTTGCAGACTTTCTTTACCAGTGCTTCCTTTTTTTGCAAACTTTCATTGTAAATTAGAACTATTGTATGCTGCTTCTTCCTTTGAGATTGATGATCAGGTACTATAATCTATCTTGGAAATCTTTCTAGGGACACAATGTAAGTGGGTAGCCTGTTGTTTCCATAACTGAAATCTTTACATGAATATTTAATATGGCACATGGCAAATCTGTTCTGATGGGTCCCCTCATTAATTAATACAGTTCATTCTTCCTGGAATAATGAAACCTCGTTATGAGATCATTGTACACTCTGTAACTTTTCATTAAGAAAAAGTAAAGTTTGAATCTAGGCCATAAGAAACCTGAGTAATGGTTACCAAGGCTTAACTATTAAGTAAAGCTATTAAGTAAAAGTTACCAGGGCTTAAAAGAAAAGCAAGCTGAGAACAAAACAACCAACCCTTCTGTGTATTATAGCTGAGAAGATTTCTCCACTATCTAAAGATTATTTTTTCTTTTTAGAATCAGATTTGTTAATGGAAGAATCTATGGTAAATCATCCATGGAAGACCTTGGAAAACTTACTGGCCTGCGAAGGAGAAGGCGAACATTCAACAGAACAGCAGAAACAGCTCCTAAACTTTCTTCTCAGCGTTCTTCTGGAGACATCAGTTTAGAGGCCAAAGGGGATATTACAGGTAGCTGTTACCTGGTAAACAAAGATGAAAGCTCTTTTTTTCTTTATAGGTTTACTTATATGAAGCAGACAGGTCAGTTTATAAGACAGGTCTTGTTTATAAGACAGGTCAGTTAGGAGGGCTCCTTTTCTCTTCTTTTCTGATAATATTTGTCAAACTCTGAATAATACACAAAGGAGCAGTTGCAAAATGGCAGGCATGTGACCAATAGAAGTACTGTACTGGACCTACTTGGTATTTTAAAAACTGGACATTTTTATATAAAAACTCCGATCTGACAGCCCTGGACCCACATGCCTTGAGAGCAGCAGTCTATCAGCCGGAGCCTAGCAGTGCCTGCCTCATGTAACCGAGTGTGTACTTTTGCCAGGTCGCCGGTCCCTATCACTCTCGCCCACTGAGGGATGCTTCATTCGTTAATTTTCTGCCAGGCATTTATAGACATTTGATTTCTACCCTTGAATCTACTACAGTGATTGTATGCTTTTAATCCTTATATACTGTCAGGGCCAGCTCAGTAAAACTGCAGAGATAGAATTTGACTTTTATTATCTCTGCATTTAATTTTGAAGACATCTTGTCCCTACTAACTATAATGCCCTCCCTCTCAGAAATAAGAAGCTGTCATACACCCTCATCCTTCTACATTATCAGATCCTCTTCTAAGGTTTATATCTCCAGTTCATTTCAGTTCAGTCACTCAGTCGTGTCCGACTCTTTGTGACCCCATGGACTGCAGCATGCCAGGTTTCCCTGTCCATCACCAACTCACGGAGCTTACTCAAACTCATGTCCATAGAGTCGGTGATGCCATCCAACCATCTCATCCTCTGTTGTCCCCTTCTCCTCCCACCTTCAATCTTTCCCAGCATCAGGGTCTTTTCAATGAGTCAGTTCTTCACATCAGTTTGGCCAAAGTATTAGTTTCAGCTTCAGCATCAGTCCTTCCATTGAATAGTCAGGACTGATTTCCCTTAGGATGGACTAGTTGGATCTCCTTGCTGTCCAAGGGATTCTCAAGAGTCTTCTCCAACACCTTAGTGTGAATATATTTTTCTAACATTTAAACCTAATGGCTATTTAATTTGGGGATTTGGCAACAAAATTTGGGCAACAGAGAACAGGGGAGGATGATTTCAAAAAAATTTTTTTTAAGGAGCAAAGCCTTATATACATAGAACTAACTCAAATATTATTTGCAGAGATGAGACTTAGAGATCATTCATGATGTATTGAATTGCTTACTTAATTTTAGAACAAATTAATTTGTTACATAGGTCAAATTTGCAGAACTGATATAAGGTTTCTTTTTGTAGATTTGTTTAATATTACTTAAAATATCGGAGAAGGCAATGGCACCCCACTCCAGTACTCTTGCCTGGAAAATCCCATGGGCGGAGGAGCCTGCTAGGCTGCAGTCCATGGGGTCGCTAAGAGTCGGACACGACTGAGCGACTTCACTTTGACTTCTCACTTTCATGCATTGGAGAAGGAAATGGCAACCCACTCCAGTGTTCTTGCCTGGAGAATCCCAGGGACGGGGGAGCCTGGTGGGCTACCGTCTATGGGGTCGCACAGAGTCGGACATGACTGAAGCGACTTAGCAGCAGCAGCACTTAAAATATCAGAAGTCAAAGAAGGGTGCAGGGAATTCACCCTAACTCACTGTGTCTTTACAAATAATTTTACAAATTTCTTCTCCAGTATTTTTCAAATGAAGTTAAACTTTTACCAGTTTTAATCACAACCCTGAGTCTCAGATAGCCTTCTGTTTTTGTAATTTGCAGGAAAGAAAAAGGAAATTGAAAGCTGTAACACCGTCCTTATTGTGGTGATGAGTATTTTGTAAGTATTTGTGTTGAGAGCTTATTTTGCTGTGCCCTCACTTATCTTTTAATGGTTTCCAAAAGCTTTGAAAATATTTGTATATTATTGTATAGACATTACTACTATTTGACCGATTTTGGCCTACAGAGACTAATTTTATATGTTTCAATCTGGTAGTTTTGAGTGATTTTCAGAACTTAGTTTGAGGGAATACCAGGAATACCAAGTACACATTCAGTAAATGGTTTTGTTTTTTAAGTTATTTTGATTTGTTTTTACCATCATAGGTGTTTAGGGAAATACCATAAACTGAAAGGGAATGTTGATATATGCAGGCTGGTGAAATCCCCAAAATGCTACTCTATTATATTAGGCCAGCAGTCCTTATCCTTTACTATGCATAAGAATCACTTGCTAAACTGCTGATTTCAGGCTTCCCTGGTGGCCCAAGGGTTAGGACTCTGTGCTGCCAGTGCAGAGGACTTAGGTTCAAGCCCTGGTCTGAGAGCTAAGATCCCACAAGTCATGTGGCATGGCCAATAAATAAAATTTAAAACTAAATTTTAAAAAATATTAAATTAAACATAAATTTCTCAGCTCCAACACTACAGATTGAGTCAGTAGGTCTTCAGTAGGGATCAAGAATCAGTAGTATTCTAAAGCACACTGCATAGGTTATTCTGATGCAAGTAATCTGAGGGTTGTAGGATGAGAAATACTGGAATAAATAGTCTACATCTCAGAGTGTTTTTTTGGAATCTTCTCTGTCAGTCATATTTAGACTCCTATTATCTCCATGGCTATACTTGGATCATGGGGTAGTCCATCAGATTTAATTGAATTAGTTCTGACTGGATGATACGCTCTGGGTGTATTTTTTGGAAAGAAATTCTTATATCAGCCTTTTTTT
Source organism: Aepyceros melampus (assembly GCA_006408695.1). Classification (NCBI taxonomy): domain Eukaryota; kingdom Metazoa; phylum Chordata; class Mammalia; order Artiodactyla; family Bovidae; genus Aepyceros; species Aepyceros melampus. The sequence continues at coordinate 128,919 of SJXQ01012868.1, forward strand.
CTAATTATATACTTCAGAACATAGAAAATGTTTGTTCTACCTTCAAGTTTTATAAAAGCTTTTCATATTCTGCTTAAATTGGTTTTCTGTGACAATTTTGAATAGTATATATTATCTGTGATCTTTTGTATCACTTTGCAGAAAATTTATAGTCAGATATTAAATGTTGATTTTTATGCCATTTCACAGATTGATTTTTTTGCTACTACCTTAGTTTTCATCTTCAGGATGGGTAAAAGTGAGTACTATATATTTTAAGGCAAGTCAATATTTTAACAGGAAAAAATAAGAGATGATGCCACCTCTGTATTTGTATCTGTATGTAATGAGATACATTCATTCACTTGACATGCTGTTGTGAAGACCAACAAAGTAAGGGTACTTAACAAGTAACATTTTCTATATGATACCATTGATGTCTGGGATTTGAAACTTTGTCTAAGTTGAACCAGAAGGAATTTTTGCTGAATGTGCATTTGTTTTGGCTTCCTCTGGGAATAAGAGGTACATAATGATCTATCTAAGAGCAAATCCATATTGATCTTCATTTCCTTTCTGACGTACAGTACTATGCATGTGTAATTGCTTAAGACAAAAGCACCCCAAAATAGATCTTGAAAGCTAATGTGGTAGATTTCTAGGCTGGTGGTTGCACATCAACACTGGTCAGGATTCCTGGCAGAGAGGAGAGACGTCAGGGACAATCCTAACCTGCTTATTTGAGGACTTCCAACTAGTTACCTTCCAACTTTTCCCTCAACATCCACTTAGTACTTAAAGTTATTATTTCATACAATAAAATAAGAATAATTAATTTAAATAATAACTAATTGGAAACTAGTCTGGGTAGTATGCATTTTTGAAGCTTTTGCATGTCTCTTCTGTTAGCAATGTTCTCGGTCTTAATGAGAGTGGATTAACCAGGTCTGATTTTCTCTGTCTAGTTTGCTGTTGCTAGTTTTGCTGAATGTGATGCTGTTTCTGAAGTTGTCAAAGATAGAATATGCTGCTCAGTCCTTTTACCATCTTCATCTCCAAGAAGAGAAATCTTTAAAGTAAGTCTTCCCTTCCACAACCTATTGCTTCAATAATTTCTGTGCTACAGAAAATTTAAGTTCAGTTTTAGAGAGTTTGGTCTGCCAACTTCTCTTTAGTCATATACTGTTTTGTTTTACCTGCAAATTTATGGGACTAATGATTTCTGGAAAAGGCAGAAGCCATCCTTTGATCTGTCAAAAAAATTTTTTAATTATTTATTTGGCTGTGCCAGGTCTTAGTTGCAGCATGCAGGATATTTTAGTTGCTGCATGCAAACTCTTAGTTGTGGCATGTGGGATCTAGTTACCCAACCAGGGATCAAACCTGGGCCCCTTGCATTGGAAGCACAGAGACTTAGCCACTGGACTGCCAGTGAAGTCCCTATTTCCTGATCTTTAAGATGGTATTTTTATTTCAGTTTAGCCTCTGATATGGTGTCAAGAGAGGAAGCTGTTCAAAAGAGCAAAGGCCAGGCCCATCGCTTAAAAGGAGTGCTCCGGGACTCCATCATGATGCTGGAACAGGTTGGTACCTCCGTGTCCCATGGTACTTGGTACTCATCCCAGTGATTCAGCTGCTTTTCTGGCTGTGAGAGAATATTCACTATACCAAGGCGATGGGACAATCTGACCATACAGTATACATGTTTCTATGTAATCCCTATTCTTGGTATGTACTGCTGTCTTTACTGATGTTTTGGCATCCTCCTGGCCAGGCTGCCATAGGACTTCAGACTTCTGCCCAGGTAGTAGGAGAGGCCACATGTCTAAAAGTTCATCCAGTCATTCTTATTTCAGTTCCTCTTTATTCCCACTTCTAAAGGGGCCTGTCAATTCCTGAAGCTTTTGAGGATTCTTCAGGGTAGATCTGATTGGTTCTCAACTTTTTCTGCTGTTGGCTTGGGATTCAGCGTTTTCAGGGCTGCTAAGTCATCCTTCTTCCTTCCAGTCTCCAAAGTCATGTTGTTCTTGTTGCCTATTCTATCCCCCCCACACCCACCCTGGCTTGACCTTGTGGATATATGCCTTAAAAACAAAAAACAAAAAACAAAAAACAAAAAATCCCTTTACTGTGCTTTTGGTGGGGTTGCAGGAGGGAGAAAAATTGGATGCGTGTGTTTAATCTACTTACTCCCTCTTCCGTGTGCACTGCCTTGATTTCTTCCACTGACACTGCCCAAGCTAAGCTCCCAGTGACTCTGATTTAAAGTTAATGTACCTTTTTTCTGAGTTTTCATCTTATAGTGCCAGCACTTGACAGAACTGACAATTCCTTTCTTGAAATATATCTAATCTTCCCTTCTTTAGAACCATGAGAAAACCTAGGTTTATTGTGAAATAGCTTACATACCATAGCATTCACTTTTTAAAGAATTTTTAGTATAATCACAAGGTAGTGCAACCATCACCTCTATCTAATTGTTCAGTTGCTAAATCACGTCTGACTCTGCAACCCCATGGACTGTGGCACACCAGGATCCTGTCTTCCACTGTCTCCCAAAGTTTGCCCCAGATTCATGTGTGTGGAGTTGGTAATGCCATCTAACCATCTCACGGGCCTCCCTGTGGCTCAGTGGTAAAGAACCTGCCTGCCAATGCAGGAGACACAGGTTCGATCCCTGGGTTGGGAAGATTTCCTGGAGAAGGAAATGGCAACCCATTCCAGTATTCTTGCCTGGGGAATCTCAAGGACAGAGGAGCTTTAGGGGAGAGATGGGGAGGGCTATGGTTCGTGGGGTTGCAAAAGAGTGGGACATGACTTAGTGACTAAAGAACATCAGTAGTAACAGACTTAAACACAATTATATCAATAATTATACTAATGAAAAGGGACTACTATCTAATTCCAGAGCATTTTTATCATCCCCCAAGGAAGCCCTATAGTCATTTGCAGTCACTCCCATCCCTCACTCTCTCAGCTCCTGGTAATCACTAATCTACTTTCTGTTTTTATGGATTTGCCTATTCTGGACATTTCATATAAATGGAATCATATAATATATGGTCTTTCATGCCTGGCTTCTTTCACTTAGCATAATGTAAAACTGCTATTTGCTGGTTAAAACCATCTCCTCTGCCTGACCTCATCCTGGCCCAGTGCTACAGGCTTCTGCATTAGAGTCCCTTCCCTTCTCCTTTACTGCACTTTAGGTTATCTCAGCTACTCCCCTAACTTAAAATACCACACATGCCAGTGGCTCCCAAAGCATCTGTCTCATTTGACCTCTTCGCCAAGTCCAGACTCATACAGCCACTTGCTGACTTGGTGTCTTTACCTAGATGCTAACAGATGCCCCAAACTGATCATGTCTAAAACAGAATCCAATTTTCATCCTGAGCCAAACTCAGTTCTCCTCTAGTTGAAATAATTTCAAAAAATGATACTATCATCTTCCAGTTGTTCAAGTGAAAAACTTTGTATCATATCATGTGTAAGTATATATTTATGGATGTGATTATTTGTTTTGATTCTGAGTCCTTCCCTAGTCTATGAGTTCCATGAAGGCAGGAACAGTGCCTATTTGGTTCACCATTATATACCCAGGACTTAGCACAGTGCCCAGCATATAACAGGTGAACAAAAAATATTTGTTGAAAGAATGAATTAAAAAATGACTACAAAAAAGAATAAGACATAATTGTTGCTCTCAAGTTGTCTAGAATTTTATTAGAGATATCAGATGTCCATGTGTATGATAAAGACTAAAGAGTACAAAATTAAGTGTCAAAGTAAGTAGTAATAATTTAGGAGTTTAGAGGCAGGATGATTAGGGGAAACAGTGGGGATGGCTCAGTTTTAGATAGGTGAAGATGAATATGAGCATAGTAGCAAGCAAAGGCCTGGAGTGGAACTTGAGTTGTTTAGGGGATGGTGGGGAGATCACCGCAGCTTCAGAAACCATTTCAGAAAACAAGCTCTTCACTTCGGATCTTCTGAGGAATGGACTTATTGGTAGGTAGCATACACAGCAGTATGTTGTAGGAAGAAGTGCAGTACTGCAGCAAACTGGAAGAGCCCTTTCACACTGACAGATAACCTAGGGAATAAGGCATTTATTTTATAATCAGTCTTTTATTTGGGCATCAGTATAGACAATTTTATTAAATGCAAACTTTTGGCATATAAATAATCAGAAAAATTTAAACAATGTGATTTTGAAAATTTTTCTCTGCAGTTGAAGAGCTCACTCATTATGCTTCAGAGAACCTTTGATCTACTAAGAACGAACAAGACTGGCATACCATCCAAAGCTAGTGATCTTAAGGACCAAAACTGTAGAGATATGTGGAACCAAAAGACAACATCTTGAAGAAAACCAGAAGATGAAGGATTTGAATGGTCATAGGAACATTTCAATATTTTCTCATTATTCATACTTCTAACACAAACATTCTTTTTAATAACATTTATTGGAGAATTAGCCTCTGACAGCCTTAAGAATCCATCCTTTCATTTCTTATACATAATTCTAAGCTGTGAATTTCTCCAGTGAAGCGTGAAATATTTTGTGGATTTGAAGTTCTGTGACACAAAAAGAACTGAGTGGTATGGCCTCATTTTCACAGTGAGGTTTGAAGTTTATCTGTTAGCACAGAATTAGTATGCATCCATTAGGCTGTTTTCACAGGTAAACATTAAAGAAGCTGAAGACAACGGAAGAAACCACTAAATCATTATTATCTTTGAAGGATCAGTTTTCAGGCATATATTATAACATAGCTTTGTGTACTGTAAATATTAGTGTCTTCATTTATTTAGCAAGGAAATTCAATAGTTGAACCTTTTGAATCTGCATGTTGATGATTATCTGAAAGATTCTTCAGCCATGTCCTGTATAAAGAAATAGGTGTTTCTTCAGGTGGCTGTCAGAGGTGCAATTAGCTTGCCTCTTCATACATCAAATGGCAGAAGAGTCCACTTCAGAAAAGGAAACATGCAGGATACCAACCCTCAAAATGAAGAACTGTGCTCTGAGTTTTAAAAAGATTATGTTAAAACCTGGGCGTTTTAGTGTCAGAGCAAATGCATACTTGAACTAAGCTTGGCTTCAGCTTAGCAAACTTTTATGATGGAAATGAGCCATCTGGTTGAAAATAATTTGTGGACTACTTTTCAGTAGCCACGTATGGCTTTATTTACTCATTCATGTGTGGCTATAGTCAGTCAGTTGTAAGCCAGACACAAACTTTAACTCTTTAATGAAGACTTTGGGGGGGCAGTATCTCCCAATACACGTGCACTGACAAGCTGTAAATCAGACAGAGCTTTGGCTCTTTCAAAAGTTGTTAGGCATATGTGTCTTAATACAAGTTATGTCTGGAACAAGAGAGGGACATTGCAGAATAATTTATATATATTCTTACTGATGAATAACAATTGCCTTTAAATGTTTTTTTTGCCCAGAGTCATCCAAGCCACATGGGATTGCTAAAGTCATTTTTGCGATGCCCACAGAGAAAGAAAAGTATTGACTGGATTAGAGGAGAACCAGGTTTCTCTGGGTGAATCCCAACTAACCTACCTACCAGTGTACCTACCTGGAGGTTTTTTGATAAGGATTTATGAGGTGTCTGACTGTGAGCAAGAATGACTGGATTGTCACTCTAAAACTTGTTTTCTGTTAAGTTCACAAAAATGGTCAATGAGAAGCTGAATATTTTTGTGATGTATCCTCAAAACTTGTACTTCATAAAATACCTCAAAAGAAAGTTACCAAAGTTGCTTTATAAATTATGACTAAATATGTATGCAAAATTCAATTAACTGTATTTGAGCCTATGTAAACTATCAATAAAATCCAAAATGTCTAAAAAAAAAAAAAAAAAAAAAACGGTTTTACCAGTGTACCTACCTGGAGGTTTTTTGATAAGGATTTATGAGGTGTCTGACTGTGAGCAAGAATGACTGGATTGTCACTCTAAAACTTGTTTTCTGTTAAGTTCACAAAAATGGTCAATGAGAAGCTGAATATTTTTGTGATGTATCCTCAAAACTTGTACTTCATAAAATACCTCAAAAGAAAGTTACCAAAGTTGCTTTATAAATTATGACTAAATATGTATGCAAAATTCAATTAACTGTATTTGAGCCTATGTAAACTATCAATAAAATCCAAAATGTCTAAATTGTTTTTCTTCTTTTTCTGTCAAACCCTCCCCAAACTAGAAACCCTGTTTCAGTGAAAACATATACATGGGCCGACACGCTTTAAAAAATTTTTGTGCAAAATTAAAACCCAAAGAGGACTCTCATCCTAGGGCAGTTTTTATTTCTAATATGCAGCCTGCTGGTCTAATGCAGACTGCTTGCCGGAAATCATGAAAATGAACAAGTTGGATAATTAACAGATCAAGGACAGGGATGGGCCTTTAAGAGAAGGTTAGCGAATTTGGGGGCGGTACGTCGGTAACAATTCGCGGTGGAGAGCTCCACCGACGCCTGTTGCTGCAGTCTCAGTGAGACTGGCCGACCCACGGCTCTCCCGTACTTTGGAAACCCTCCGGGCCCCGGGGTTTCCCGTATTTCCGCCTCCGCGCCTTCCCCGACCCGAGGCTCCCTAGGCTGCCCCGCCCACGCAGCGCCCGCAGGCACCCGCGGGGCCGGGCGGGGTGGGGCGGCCGCCTCCGGGGCGGGTCCAGCGCGGGGCCCGACCGCCTGGACCGGCTCCGGGAGCCCGAGCTCGGCTCCTCCGCGCCCCCGGGCGCCCGGGCCGCGGGCCGGGGAGGGGCCTCGCTCGGGCGGGGGCGCTCCGCACGTGCGGGCGGGCGGGGATCCCCGGCGCCGGGGGCGGGGCACCCGGAAGCTCACGGACTCGCGGCGCTGAACCCCGCCGGCCCGGGGCGGCGGGGACGCCGCGGGGAGGCGGCAGCACCGCCCGGGCGGCGGCTGGCTGTGGTCACAGGTGGGCGGCAGCGGAGAGCGGAGCTGGGGTCCCCGAGACTCCAGTCATCGCGCCAGTAACCCCACGGAGCAGAGATCCCGAGCCGCGTCCGCGCCCCGGGAGAAGCCAACCTGCTCCTCGCCGCCTCGGCCTCTTTGGCTGTAGCCGCACCTCGGCTCTGGAGCGCAGGTAACTTCTCTCCCAAGGTCATTCTTCGGGCTGGGCGGCGTGGCGTTCTCGGTCCGCCCACGTTCTTGCGATTGACGGGGGCGGCAGAGGCGCGCCCAGCTTGCTAAGAGAAGCGGGGCTGGACGGCGACCCCGAGCGTCGCCCGAGCTCCTCTCCCGAGCCGGGTCGTCGGCCCCAGCGGGTGGACGCTTTGTTTCCGTCCGCAGCCCCGAGGGTGTTTCCATCCGCACCCAGGCTTCGGGGCGGGGACAGCTCGGTTCTCCCCAGCCCGCACCCGCAGGTGAGCGCAGCCACCCGCGCCCGGCTGTCCCGGGCCGCGTAGTCGGCTGTCGTCATGGGAACCGCGGGTGCCCAGACGGCGCCGGTCCTGGATGGGGTACCTGGTGTTGAAGGCAACTCGGAAGTGGCTAGAGCCCTAGAGCTCTGCGTCTGGCCAAGGACAGCCAGAAAATCCTGATGAAAAGGGGACCACCTCCCCCTCTTTCTCATTTTTTAATTCTCAGGCGTTGGTGCTTAATCAGAGATAGACGTGGATGTGTTTACGCGATATGAGTTGTATTCGTTCCACTTTTCTTTCTGAGGGCTTCTTGTGCCTCGTAGTGACAGGTGGAAATCACGACCCAGAAGGGCACTATGAAGCCAGTGAAGAAAACCAAAGCGGAAGAACCTGAATTGGAGCCCCTGTGCTGCTGCGAGTACATAGATCGAAATGGGGAAAAGAACCACGTGGCTGCTTGTTTGTGTGATTGCCAAGATCTGGACGAAGGGTGTGATAGGTAAGCACTGCGTTTCTTGATACTGACCCCACCGGCCCTTTTGAGAACTACCATGTATACTTGGAGCTTAGCCATGCAGAACACTAGAATTTGCTCTTCATTCTGTTTCTACTTATCTCCAATTGAAAGTTGTCTTCTGTGTCAGGTGTGAGGGCTTGTAAAGATGAATTATTACTCAGTAGTGCACAACTGTTCAGCCCAGTTTATTAGGAATTATTTCTCATTTAAAGGGAGAAGATGATGGAGAGAACAGGCAGATTATGGAATAGTGGACAAGTTAAATTGTATTAAAAAATAAAACGCAGGCCAGTGCAATCTGTAAGTTTAAAATGAACACAGTACCAGGAAGTTCCTACATTCTCGGTGGTCTCAGCATTCAGAGACTGACACCTTGGGACTGGCTTGCACTTGACCACAAAGGGCCTTGAGGGTTGAAAAATCGGTCTCACCCTTCTTTCTGGGGAGGTGATCCAGCCAGAGGCATGATCCTACCCTGGATGGGTTGTTTTCAGCATGAGCAGCAGCCCTGTCCTGATTGATGCTGTTACATTTGGCTTTTATTTTCACCGTTATCCCACGTGATGAAAATTAACTATCCAAAGAGCCAGTTTCTAACATCAATGAAAAAATTTTGTACCAAATAGTAATAACCTGGTCTTTATCCGTTTTCTAAGTAATTATATATTTAAAAACTGTTATCACATGGAAAGCATAGTGTGGGGGAGGATAAGGATGGTGGAGACTTGCTTTTCCCATTGGTAATTACATCTGGTTTTTAAAAAAAAGTCATTGAAATGGTTAATTGCTGATTTATATCTTGGTGCGTTAGTCTTGCCATGAGAAGCATTCCTGGGGACTACTGTAGTCTAGTATCCCATAACCCCTTTATAATTCTTCCTTGACAGTGTGTATAATGTCTTATTGTTGTTTAGTGCTAAGTTGTGTCCAGCTCTTTTGCAACCCCATGGACTATAGTCCCCCAGGCTCCTCTGTCTGTGGGAGGCAAGAATAGGCAATATGTCTGTTTCCCAGCAAGAATACTGGAGTAGGTTGTCATTTCCTTCTCCAGGGGATCTTTCTGATCTAGGGGTCAAACCCATGTCTCCGGCTTGCAGGTGGATTCTTTACCATTGAGCCACCTGAAAGGCCCTATATAATCTCTTACAGGTGCCTTTAAGTAAGGTTCTTTAGACTTAGGTAAAAATCCATCCTGAGAATATGGAGCACTTTGGACTAATGAATGGAGAAATGATGCCTTTTCCATAACCTGCATCACTCAAAACCACTGCTTTTCCATTAGCCTTCTAACTCTTCCTGCCTCCCAACCCTTGAGACCTGAGCTGCCCCTGAGTTCTCTTCTCTCCATACCCTTCTCTGGAGATGAGCTCCCAGCGTTTCCATAAACATTCATTTCCAGGTCTAGCCCTATTCTTTAAAATTCTAAATTTCTAAAATTGATGTTATCCTTCCTTCAACTGTTCCTTTCCATAATAGCCTAAGTATGCAAAAAAGTCAACAATACCACCTGTCCACCAGGCTCCGTCATTTGAGTCATACTGGTGTGATCTCTTTTCTCAGCTATTCGTAAGACAACCATTTTGCCTTTTTGCATTTCTTTTTCTTGATCACCACCTCCTGTACAGTGTCACAAACCTCCATACATAGTTCTTCAGGTACCCTGTCTATCATATCTAATCCCTTGAATCTATTTGTCACTTCCACTGTATAATTGTAAAGGATTTGATTTAGGTCATACCTGGATGGTCTAGTGGTTTTCCTTACTTTCATCAGTTTAAGTCTGAATTTTGCATAAGGAGATCTCTTCAAGAAAGTTAGAGATAACAAGGGAACATTTCATGCAAAGTTGGGCACAATGAAGGACAGAAATGGTATGGACCTGACAGAAGCAGAAGATATTAAGAAGAGGTGGCAAGAATACACAGAATAACTGTATAAAAAAGGTCTTCATGACCCAGATAATCACAGTGGTATAATCACTCACCTAGAGCCAGACATCCTGGAATGTGAACCCAAGTGGGCCTTGGGAAGCATTACTAGGAACAAAGCTAGTGGAGGTGATGGAATTCCAGTTGAGCTCTTTCAAATCCTAAAAGATGATGCTGTGAAAATGCTGCACTCAATATGCCAGCAAATTTGGAAAACTCAGCAGTGGCCACAGGACTGGAAAAGGTCAGTTTTCAGCCAACCCCAAAGAAAGGCAATGCCAAAGAATGCTCAAACTACTGCACAATTGCATTCATTTCACACGCTAGCAAAGTAATGCTCAAAATTCTTTAAGCCATGTTTCAACAGTACATGAACCGTGAACTTCCAGATGTTCAAGCTGGATTTAGAAAAGGCAGAGGGACCAGAGATCAAATTGCCAACATCCATTGGATCATGTAAAAAGCAAGAGAGTTCCAGAAAAACATCTACTTCTGCTGTATTCACTACACCTTTGACTGTGTGGATCATTACAGACTGGAAAATTCTTAAAGAGATGGGAATATCAGACCACCTGACCTGTCTCCTGAGAAATCTGAATGCAGGTCAAGAAGTAACAGTTAGAACTGGACATGGAACAACAGACTGCTTCCAAATTGGGAAAGGAGTACGTCAAGCCTGTATATTGTCACTGTGTTTGTTTAATTTATATGCAGAGTACATCATGTAAAATGCTGGGCTGGATGAAGCACAAGCTGGAATCAAGGTTACTGGAAGAAATATCAGTAACCTCAGATATGCAGATGACACCACACTAATGGCAGAAAGTGAAGAAGAACTAAAGAGCTTTTTGATGAAAGTGAAAGAGGAGAGTGAAAAAGTTGGCTTAAAACTCAACATTCAGGAAACTAAGATCATGGCATCCAGTCATGATCAATTCATGATCACTTCATGGCAAATAGATGGGGAAACAATGGAAGCAGTGAGAGACTTTATTTTTGGGGGGCTTCAAAATCACTGCAGGTGGTGAATGCAGCCATGAAATTAAAAGACGCTTGCTCCTAGGAAGAAAACCTATGACCAACCTAGACAGCATATTAAAAAGCAGAGACATTACTTTGCTGACAAAGGTCTGTCTAGTCAAAGCATTTTTTCTCCAGTAGTCATATATGGATGTGAGAGCTGGACTATAAAGAAAGCTGAGTGCCAAACAACTGATGATTTTGAACTGTGGTGTTGGAGAAGATTCTTGAGAGTCCCTTGGACTGCAAGGAGATCCACCAGTCTATCCTAAAGGAAATCAGTCCTGAATATTCATTGGAAGGACTGATGCTGAAGCTGAAACTTCAATACTTTGACCACCTGATGTGAAGAACTGGAAGAGACCCTGATGCTGGGAAAGATAGAGAGCAGGAGGAGGAGGAGGATGAGATGGTTGGATGGCAATCACCGACTTGATGGACATGAGTTTGAGCAAGCTCTGGGAGTTGGTGATGGACAGGGAAGCCTGGTGTACTGCAGTCCATGGGGTTGCCAAGAGTCAGACACGACTGAGGGGCAGAATTGAACTGAGTGTGATCTCTACTCTTCCTGATGCCACCTCCTGCCCTCATGAACTGATTTACTCCCCAGGCCCAGGATGGGTTTTGTGCTGCACTCAGGTCTCTCCAGAGAAGGCAATGGCAACCCACTCCAGTACTATTGCCTGGAAAATCCCATGGGCGGAGGGGCCTGGTAGGCTGCAGTCCATGAGGTCGCGAAGTGTTGGACACGACTGAATGACTTAGCAGCAGCAGCAGCAGGTCTCTCCACGGAACGTCTCCTTGCCTTCCTCCCCACCCAGATGAATACTAGCCAGCATCAAGTCCCAGCACAGATTCCCTTTTGCCACAAAGACCCCTGTGATGACTCCACCCAGAAATGTGTCCTCTCTTGTGAGTGTACCTTACGGTGTTAGGCCTGTGTAGTTCATTGGGCGATTTTATGATGTTGTCACTTACCTAATAATATTTTTTGAATTCCCGTGTTGTCTTCACAACTAGATTGTGAATGGTTTTTTTGAAATTTTTATGTCTCGACACCTACCCAAGTCTGAACAATACTTAGGTGGAATATGTGTGTTCAGTTCAGTCGCTCAGTTGTGTCCAACTCTTTGTGACCCCATGAATCGCAGCACGCCAGGCCTCCCTGTCCATCACCAACTCCCGGAGTTCACTCAGTCCCGTGTATTTGTTCCATGTAGAAATAGTTCTGTTAAATATCTAAACATTTTCTCATTTGAATTAAAAAATTATATATGAATTGTATGGCTCTTGTTTAATAGTAAGGAAGTTAAATCCTTGGCCTTTGGCATCTTTTGTCATTTACCTTGCTGTCTGGCCTGCAGTGTGGGGTGGTTTTTAATTCAGCAAACATGTGCCATGGGCCTTCTCTGTGCTCTTTCTGAATAGATGGATCACGTGTAAGTCCGTGCAGCCTGAGACCTGTGAAAAGATCATGGACACGATCTCAGACCGCCTCCGGATTCCTTGGCTTAGGGGAGCCAAGAAAGTTAACATTAGCATCCTTCCCCCACTGTTCCTGCTGCCTGTCTTCCTCCGCGTGGCTTCCTGGCATTTCCTCCTTGGGGCGGTGGTTTTGACCTCCCTCCCCGTGCTGGCTCTGTGGTACTACTACCTCACTCACAGAAGGAAAGAACAGACGCTGTTTTTCCTGAGCCTCGGACTGTTCTCTCTGGGCTACATGTACTACGTCTTCCTGCAGGAAGTGGTCCCCAAGGGGCGTGTGGGGCCCACTCGGCTGGCTCTTCTTACCTGCGGGTTATTGCTCATCCTCTTCGCCTTGTACAGAGCCAAGAAGAATCCAGGCTACCTCAGAAACCCAGCACCCAATGACAGGGCTCTAAGTGGCAGCCAGGTCGAATGCCTGAACAGAAAAGGGCCTGAGAAGCCCAAGGGGTTCCCCAGCGCAGATCTGTCGGGCGGTCTCAACAACCGCGCACCCAAGGACGAGACTAAGGACTCCCCGAGGACATCGGCCGGAAGCCCGGGCAGAGGGAAGGAGGACTGGTGCGCCAAGTGCCAGCTGGTGCGGCCAGCCCGGGCGTGGCACTGCCGGATCTGCGGCATCTGTGTGAGGAGGATGGATCACCACTGTGTCTGGTATGTTGGAAAGATCTGGAGGCTTGCGGAGCCTACATAAGCGCTCCTGAGACTCGCCGGGTGTGCTTTCCCTTTGTTTCCATCCTCATCTCCCCCCTTCCCAGCTTTACACCTTGTAGATATTTGTGGGCTGTATATGATGTTGCCACTTAGTCATCAGTTTTCGAGCTTCACAAATTTAGTTCTTTTCAGTCATTTCCTGAAGGTGGTGTTTTTTTTTGGCGGGGGGGAGTGCTCTCTCTTCTTAGCTGCCCCTCATTTTATCCTTTTTAAGAGAGAGGTATCTAGAGTTGAATGACATTTAAGAAAAGAATGTATTAGAAGTAGTATAGGTGCGTTTCCCTTACAGAGCTTAGGAACATGTTCCTGTACCTCTAGGTGACTTATCCTCTGACTGTGTATTCTTCCATCATTTAGATGGACCAGTGATTTCTAGTCTACATTCTTGACTTAAGGCTCTGCCAGATAATTCCCTATTTGGTTATTTGTGCAGAAGTGGGCTTTTTGGGGTCACTTTTCTGCTGCCCAGTGACAAATGAGGACACCTGAGGCCCGTAAGATGTGAAGTGTGACTTTTAAAGAAAATGTTGCAGCTTCACTGACTAAATCTTAAAAGGGGTGTGATTCATTCAGATATAAATGTTCTAAGTAGCTTGTTCGCAACTTTCTCGCTCTTGAGGCAGTCACAGTCAGTGAATTACTCTTTTTACGCTTAGCATTCTGATCATGTTCCACTCTCCCCCTTAGAAGGGGATGTGGAAAAGGGTGCTGACCGCCTGGACGGCACAGAAGCAGACCTTAAGTTCAAGGCTTGTGAACAGGGACAGCTGTTTTTCTGGGGCTTTAGGAGTAAACAGGTATTTTCATTTTTAGGTTTTCCTCTTCTCTGTCTTCATCATTTATTCTCATGCATGCCTGCGTATGTGCGTGCAGGGTGGTGGTGGTCCATTTGCAAGCGCTGGTTTGCGGAGGGCCTGACAGCCTCGCTTATGAGATCTCTCCCCACTGGATTATGCTGATGTGCCCGTCAATGTGCCCTGCAAAAGGCCGTGACACGGAACTCTGTACGTGACAAGTAGTCTGCATACTACTGAGCTGTTCTCCAGCCCCATGCTGCGTTTCTAACCTCCTGGGATCTTTTATTAATATGTGTATTTAATGGGGATTTTTTTTCCCCACATTGTGAATACTTCTGATTTAGCATTTTTAAGTTTTTATAACTCTGATGCCATCTTATCCTTATGGCAGTGATGACAGTGTTAACTCTTAACACTGGGTGACAGACCTCACTTACTAATATCTAGAAAGATTTCTTAGCTGTGTTTTACTTTTCACGTACTCTTGTCCTTAAACTAATGAGATGATTTCACTTTGCAAAGATTAGAGAATGTAAGAGTACATCTCTCAGCAGACAAAATTCCCTAAAAGTGGAAAACAGGAGAAGATATTTTTTTTTTAAATAACTGAAAGGCATACTATCCCTGTATTAAATGCTTTCTTGTTTATTGAGTTACATAGAGAACTTTTAAAGACATGTTTGCTTTCTTTCCCCTTGTGCTGTTTTGAGGATAAATAGCTGTGTCGGAGAATCAAACCATCAAGCGTTTATACTTGCCCTTTTGGTCTTCCTGCTCACCTCGGTGTATGGGATAACACTGACCTTGGACACCATCTGTACAGACAGAAGTGTCTTCACAGCTCTCTTCTATTGCCCTGGAGTTTATGCAAATTACAGGTGAGATCCCCATACAGGGGCCCCCGGAAGAGGGAGTGGATTTGCAGTCAGCATAAGGGGCTGTGATCTGCGGCTGGGTGAGGAGTTCTCACCCCAAACACGGGACAGGTTCTAGGGATGCTGGGTAGCCCCAAAATTGCTAGTACACAGCTGTGCAGTGAATATGTGCATTTTTCTCGGGTGATGTCAGAAGGATCGTTGACCTTAAAAAGTGAGGAACTAGTGTTCTCCAGGTAAGACCAGGCTTACTCAGGGACTTCAGGTGACCACCGGCATGCCAAAGGCAGCAACAGTGAAACTGCGATAACTCTTCAGTGTCTGGGGATGAATATCAGGGGACGTTTCACTTCATTGCTGTTTTCTGGTGCTCTGTAGCCCAGTCTTAATTTATTGCTTCTGACCCTTTTCTGAAATGCTTATAATCTCTGTAACCTTTCTTTTCTATTTAACCTCCATTGATTTTTTTTTTTCTTTCTACTTTTTTTTTTTTTTTTAATCACCACTCATGATCACTGTAGTATCTAGGTCAAAATTTCCTTCAGTGTTTTTAGGTTGGGGCCCATTTATATAGTGTGAGGATTGCCATGTTTTAACAGAAGCTGGAATTTCTTTAGCTTTGGCCTAGCCCCTCCACCCCTTCTCATGCAAAACTCTGCTTTAGGACATTTATCACAAGCCACTAAGAATAGCAGTTACTGAAGAATTTCACAACCTATGAAGACACTCAACATAAAGAAGAAAGGACACTTTTAACCCGAGGAGGGCTCATCTATCCTAATGCCCATGAATGTCTAGGTCTGTAATAGCAAGGAGCAGAGCTGTCCATGGACTGGTACAGACCAGTGCCTGAGCAGACAAAACAGAATGTCTTGAAAACAAAGAGTGAGAAGAAAGCAAAGGACCTTGAGGGTCCTTGTATGTTAGTAATGAGTACTGAGATGTTATGCATGCGTTTTCTAGACCTTCTGTGGGCCTCATAAATGAAATGAGGAACATAGTCCAGCTACTGTGTTCTCAGCGCTGTGGACCAACGATTCATGTCTCCTCCCTGGGTCTTAGTTGTCCTCATCTTTGTAGTGTTTTAATCATCCCCGAGGTCCCTTTCAGCTTAACAGTGAAGATTCTGAACCAGATTCCAGCCAACTCATTTGCAAATGTTGACCGAAAATAACCAATTGGCAGACATCAGATGAGCTGGAAGGGGCTTTCTTGCCCCATGGGGTTTTGTTTGGTTCGAGGCAGTGGGGTTTGAAATGTGGTTGTGCTCCTGATGCTCCTGCAGAGCTGACCGGGAAGGGGTGCCTGTGTGGGGAGCTGTCCTCCGACTTGTGCTCAGCAACCTAAGAGGACGGAGATGAGTAACCTTAGCATTGCTCCTGGGTTCCCACCCACAGTTCCCTGAGGGATGTTTTCGGCAACGTCACGGCGCCTTTATTTTCTTCCGCATTGAAAACAATTTAGGAATTATTCATTCAGCAAACAGACTGTGAATGGGTTGTGTCAGGTATTGTGTTGGTTGTATGGGGGCTGCAAAACACACAAAACGGTCCTTGCTGTTCCCGTTTCACACCCTAGGAAAGGGGGCACCAGTAATGATAAAATAGGACCTCTTAATAGTCATAAATGAAGCAGGTTATTGGCATTCCGAGGATGGGAAAGATGGGGTAATCAGGGAAGGTGCCAGAGTCCTTAGGAGTAAGTACTGTGTGTGTAAAATGTTACCACGGGGACAGCTTTCTCAACGTGACGCGTCGGCCGCCCTGACCTGCCTTTTCCTGTTCCCAGCTCGGCTCTGTGCTTCACCTGCGTGTGGTACTCTGTGATCATCACGGGGAGCATGGCCTACATCTTCCTAATCCAGCTGATAAACATCAGCTACAACGTGACCGAGAGGGAGGTGCAGCAGGCCCTGCGACAGAAGACGGGGCGCCGGCTGCTCTGCGGGCTCATTGTGGACACAGGCCAGTACAATCGGGGCTTCCTGCGGAACTGGCACCAGTTCTCCACCCTGGGCGCGCACCCCTTCCACCACCCTGCCGAGGACATTGTCTGAAGTGCCTTCTGTGCGGCTCCCGGGGTCGGGGGCGGCTCCTCCCTCTGCTCCCTTGTGTCGGACACTTCGGTACACGCAGGATGCTCATGTTTATCCCTCATTTCCTAAAGGCATTATAGGGCCATGCTCAGGTTTAGGCGCTGGACTGGGAAGAAATGAATTTTTCTGACTTCATAACTTAAAAGAGATTTTTATATCTAAGAGGTAAAAGTAGAGCCATTCCTTTCCAGTCACCTTACTAACTAACTTAAGTCACCATAAGTTGCGGATTGCTAATGCACAAATGGATAGAAGCAGTTCCTCACCCATTACTATAGGAGAAAGAGCCTTGGATCAGGAGAGTTTCTAGTCCCTCTTTCAATTTTCAATTCTGAATAGCCATGCGACCCTCAGGCAAGTCCCTTCGCCGAGTCTCAGGTTCCCCTGTGAAGTGGGTACTGATGCCTGCCCTGGCTACCTGACAAGCAGATGTTGGGGGGCGGGGGTCCCGTGAGGGATGAGATTTGTAGACAACATGGAAAAACAACTGAAGCAGCAAGGAGGTATGAAGTAGTATTAGGAGAATCCTAAGACTGGAAAAAATATTTGTAGGTCGGAATATTGAAGCTAGTATTATTGGAGTAATCCGTTTTCAGCATTTCAGAGTGAAAAACAGATCCTCAAATAACATGTTGTACAGTTAGGGGAATTTCTCTTTCTGAAGTATTAGATGTTAACTACTCAAACAGATGACCAGATGGATTTATTCTATCATCTGATATTGAAAGGACAGTTGATGATTTTAAGCATAATTATTACTAGTATAATGTACAGTGGTCATGAGTTTAGGTGATGAGTTCTTATATTTACCTTACTTCTTACGTATTTATTCTGTTTGGATTTACTCCAAGTAACTCCAGGAGGCATCAATGTTTTTTTCTTCCCATGTTTCGCCTGGTCAGGTGCTTGCACACTTATGACAATGACTGGACAAGAACAGGCACTCCTATGGGAAACAGTTCACTCTCTTTCTGGGTAGGGTGGCTGGTTATATCAAGGGCTTGATGTTTTTGTTCACATAAGTAATACAAATAACTGTCAGTAACAGCACTAAGTTGCAAAAACCAGTCTTTGGGCGTTCACATTGTTCTGGCATGAGCTCTCTTTAAGCGGCTGATTGATGTCTTCCCACTTAACTTGCACCTTCTTCTCATTCACCTTGCCCAAGATAGAAGTGTCTCCCTGGGAGAGAAGAAACAGGGTATTATGTGGTTTCCACTAATTAATAGATTACTGTTCTTCCCTAGTTCTTCCTAAATTGTTTCTTTAATCTCAAAATGGAAAATGTATAAAGGATTAACTATTTGGCATGGGCCCATTCTGCCATAGAATTAAGACAAGGCAATTGATTTCACATGGGGAAAATACCCTCTTGAAATACTTGGTTTTGTACCTGTACTTCTCTGTAGAACCTCAAAGAATTCATGAGTCCTTAAATTTGCCTTGCTTATAGCTTAACATAGGAAAAATATTGCCAGCTTTTTCAGTCTTTCTGTGTGTGCTGCTCTAGCAAGAGGTTTATAAAGGTTGAGAGGAAACATTGCTACTTGTACATCTCTGCCCTCTGCAGCTGGCACCACCCCTAGTCCTGCCATTAATCAAGGCTCTCCTCAAGACACAGACCACATTTTTATACAAGCTTGTCATTGCTCTCCCCAGAGATGGATTGTTTAATGAATGATAGTCTCCATATTACATTGATGATGAGCCAAAGAGCAAGTCTGGGGATGTTAGCAGTCTGTGGTTTGTATAGTAATGCCCTATCCCTGGCCCAGAATCAGGCATTCATTTGGAATTCATTGGAGCTGATATAACTAATTCCTTTATGTATGGGTTGGAGATAAGAGAGAGTAATAATGTCAAAGACAGCACATGTGGCCAGAAATCTCTGATTGTAGTCTCTGAATGCCAGATTCATAGCTAACTCAGATTGTTTAGCAGTTGATAATAATACAATTTACAGAAATGTTAGGATAGTCTGTAACCTTGGCCTCTGGCCAAATCTTTAGCAACAGTGAAAATACCATGTGCTGAAGATGTGTGTCTGCTCAGACACTCAGTTGTGTCCCTTTTGTGACCCCATGACTGTAGCCCCCCGGGCTCCTCTGTCCGTGGGATTCTCCTGGCAAGAATACTGGAGTGGGATGCCATTTCCTCCACCAGGGGATATTCCCTACCCAGGGATCACACCTGCGTCTCTTACAGCTCTTGCGTTGGCAAGCAGATTCTTTACCACTGGTGCCACTTGGGAAGCCCCCAGCTGAAGATGAGGAGTACTCAAAAGACCAAACTCATTTGGGAGAATGAGGAATAATCACCATCTTTATAACAACACACCCCCAATAGGGTTACCTGGATGGGCAATTCACTGTTTCCCCTCACTTAGATAAGGACTTTCTTTGCATATTATTCTGGCTGATTGGAATTAAGGTGCTTGTTTGAAGTTCTTTGAGAACTTCATGATTGGCCGTTACAGAAGAAAGCACAAACCTTTGCAAAGCTCAGTGGTTTTGTGGAGGTAAAAGCCTATTGAAGTATTTGCACCAAAAGGAGCAGCAGCCAAGGGACTATCTGTGAGCAGTTTCTGTAGACTCTGGGACGTCCTTTAGCTGTACTCCTGCACTTTCAAGCCTTTTTACCATCTGGAACCATATGAGGGATTTTGTTCTTTTAAAGGACAAGGCCTCTGTGAATGAACAGAGCCCCAGAGAAAGGTGGTGGTAACCGTGGAGAATTGCCCAGCAAACCTGAAGCCCACAGTTTCTTGGCCTTAGGAGCAGGCTTGCTGCAATATAGTGCAGACAAAGTGGGTCTCCCCCTGTCACCTCACGTCCTCAGCCTCTGTTAAACATACTGGATGTGGAGTTCACTAAATGATCTACTGTGATCTGACCACTTACATTATGCTCATGGAAGGTGTCCTCTTCTGGGAAGAGAAAGGGGTCCACTTGGAAGATCAGAGGGAGAAACCATTAATGATCAAGACTGCATAAAGGGAGAAGATCCTTCAACACTTAAAAACATTTCTCATGCTACCCAAAGAGTACTTTGTAGTTACTGCTGGTCACACCTGAAGCGAGCTGACCATCCGTTGACAATGCCTTTTTGGAAGGTTTCTCTGATGCTGCTGAAGTCCAGCCTTAAGTGTGTTTTGGGGTTGCTGGGCTGCCCTTCTCATGTCAGCCACCCATGTGTGTCTGTTTAGGATCCTGTAAATCTTCGCTTTCCAAGTAGTGCTGGTTTCCTTTGGTGAATGAAGTACTTGTCTTCCACTGTTACCATCTGCCTAGCAGAAAGACTGCTACGGACTTTCTCTTATGCAATAGTCCTTGGTACTTGTAAAATTTTTAGCAAGAAAAAATTTTCTATACTAGAATCTTCCACTGCCAGAAGACACAATGCTGGTAAGGTTCTCTGTAAGAGTGACCATCTGCTTAATCGGCTATTTCCTTTGGGTAGGATGTTAGCTTTTTTATTATAAAACTCAACTATATAAGCAAAAATATGACATCTTGAAGCACAGTTTTAACCAGGATGTTTAAAAATTAATGTTTTGTGAGGTTTAAGGTCTCTTTAAATTAGGTAAGTAGGTTTATATGACAACTTCATTTTAGCCATATTTTGGTATCCCGTATTTTAAAAAGCATTTCCTCAAATAAGAAATAGATAATGGAGACTTTTGCTTGAGGCACCTGTTTGGAAAATGGTTTTCTCATCAGCAGCTTGACAAGTGTGCCATTTTGTATTAAACATCACAAAGGTGATGCAGGTGGTGAATAAGAACTAAGCTTCACTTAATGCTGAAGAAAATTCAGTATGTTCTTGTGGATGTTTACTGTGACCCATACAAACTTTTTGCAAAATCAGCTACATTTAATCCTGTTTCTAATGGATAGTTATTCCCACTTCAGTTGGCACAAAGCTTTTCACTGTAGTAGCAGCAGCAGGTCAAAAACTGGCTGAACAGAGGCCTTTGGGGTTGTGACTATTTCCGTCGGGCCTGTGACTTGTCACTACTATAACCTTCCTAATGGCTTCTTTTACTTCTAGAAAAATCATACTTTTAAGAGCAAAGCTTTAAAACCACAGCTAGTCTATTCTAGTTATGGATGCAGCTAAAATCCGCTGTTTCTTCAGATGGTGCCACTGACAAGATGCTGTGTTACAGAACTCACAAACTCATCCTGTTGTGATCCTATAGTCTGCATCATTTTGACGGTTTGAGTTGTTAGGGCTTCATTTGATTGCATTTCTGGGTCTGATGTTAGACTAGAGGAAGCCCAGGAAAATTTATTTAATATTTCATATTTAACTAACTCAGCAACGTTAGAGGGGATTTCTGAAGCCAACTCTGGAGGCTGTGGGCTAAACGTTTTGCACTGTTTTTATACTTGTATTCATATCCTCTTATCACCTCAGACTCAGACACAAGGCCTTTTAAATGGAGA
This sequence comes from Aepyceros melampus, assembly GCA_006408695.1. Taxonomy (NCBI): domain Eukaryota; kingdom Metazoa; phylum Chordata; class Mammalia; order Artiodactyla; family Bovidae; genus Aepyceros; species Aepyceros melampus. The sequence goes on from SJXQ01012868.1 coordinate 150,183, forward strand.
TTTAAAAAATGACTGCCATTCATGTAAAATAATGTACTGTGACCAAGTTGTTTAAATGGAAAATAAGTGCTTTCTTTAAGGAAAATAGTTGATGCTTCTTGGTTTGTCTCCTGAACTCTTGAGCTTTAAGAAAAGCCTGCATTAGAGCTGGGCTGCCTCTCTGGCTGCCTGTCCTCCCCATGCTGTGGACGGAAACTACCCGTCCTCAAACTGTTTTTTTCCTTGAGGTTACTTTTCCAAAAGGTTGTGTAGGCTGGGGATACTGCTTATTTGGGCATTTCACTAGCAACAATGTTTCATTTGTTTTTGGGTGGGTAGCATGTGCAAATTTAGTCCCCCAGGGATCAGACCTGCCTACCCATCCCCCCTCCACTGGAGCTTGGAGTCTTAACCACTGGACTGCCAAGGAAGTCCAGCAATAACATTTTAAATTGTATCTTTTTTTTTTTTTTTTAATTGGAGGCTACTTTGGCCACCTTTTGGCCTTTGGTCACCTGATGCGGAGAGCTGACTCATTTGAAAAGACCCTGATTCTGGGAAAGATTGAGGGCTGGAGGAGAAGGAGACAACAGAGGATGAGATGGTTGGATGTCATTACGAACATAGACTCCGGGAGTTGGTGATGGACAGGGAGGCCTGGCGTGCTGTGGTTCACGGGGTCGCAAAGAGTCGGACACAACTGAGCGACTGAACTGAACTGAATTACTTTACAATATTGTAGTGGTTTTTGCCATACACTGACATGAATCAGCCATGGGGGTACATGTGTCCTGCATCCTGAACCCCTCTCCCACCTCCCTCCCCATTCTATCCCTTAGGGTCGACCCAGTGCACTGGCTCTGAGTGCCCTGTCTCATGCATCGAACATGGACTGGTGATCTACTTCACATATGGTAATATACATGTTTCAGTGCTGTTCTCCCAAATCATCCCACCCTTTCCCACAGAATCCAAGTCTGTTCTATACATCTGTGTCTCTCTTGCTATCTCGCATACAGGGTCATTGTTACCATCTTTCTAAATTCCGTATATATGTGTTAGTATACTGTATTAATGTTTTTCTTTCTGACTTACTTCAATCTGTATATCGGCTCCAGTTTCATCCACCTCATTAGAACTGATTCAAATGCATTCTTTTTAATAGCTGAGTAATACTCCACTGTGTATATGTACCACAGCTTTCTTATCCATTTGTCTCCCGATGGACATCTAGGTTGCTTCCATGTCCTGGCTATTGTAAACAGTGCTGTGATGAACATTGGGCTACACGTGTCTCTTTCAATTATGGTTTCCTCAGTGTGTATGCCCAGCAGTGGGGTTGCTGAGCCGTATGGCAGTTCTATTTCCAGTTTTTTAAGGAATCTTCACACTTTTCTCCATAGTGGCTGTACTAGTTTGCATTCCCACTAACAGTGTAAGAGGGTTCCCTTTTCTCCACACTCTCTCCAACATTTAAATTGTATCTTTACGATACAGCAGCAAGAAATAGGTCATTTACTAAGTTTCTTGCTAAGTAGGTCATTTTCTAAGTTATTTTCCTCTGTCTCTTCAGAAGGTTTCTGTAGGTAGGTAAAAAGTCCTTGCTGAAACAATCAGAATGTGGGCTGCTGAAGACTCAATTTCTACTGATGCTTGAGGTGAAATCAAAGTAAAATAAAGCTTAAGAGAGAAAACTTAAGCTTTCTGCAATTTATTTAGACCCCTAGCACATTTATTTGAGGGATCCACCTTTCCTTATCTACTGACTTGGCATTAAAACAAAATAGGTATTTTTATTTCTGATTGCTAATACCAGCCAATGTGCTAAAGATAAAGTGAAAACAGATTGTAATTTAGACAGCAAGAGGTTAACTATGAGTTGCTTTTAGTCCCATTTCTTTAGTGGCTATTAGTCTTAGAATTTTTAGATGATGACTACAATCATATTAAAGGAAAAGATAAGTGAGAATAGGGACACTGGAAGAAATAAAGCTCAATATAGTGTTTTTTTTTTTGTATCTGAGTAAATCATAATACATCTTCCATAGAAGAAGGATATGTCATTTTGTAGGTGGTGTAGCTAGATATCCCTTCTAGGAAGTAAGAGACAATAACATGATTTATTGAACACACAGAATTTTATTGCCAACTCAAATTTTAAGCTTACCAAATAGTTGTAGTTACCTCAGGGCTTGCAAGAGACTGTCTCACTTTACTGTGTGCATTTATTGCCTGAATTTGTTGTTATAAGCATGTACTTTGTAATGAAAACTTTTTTTTCTAGCAGGTAACTCTTTGAGACAGTTCACAGGAGTGTTGTGTCAGTCTTTACATTCTTTAGCACCTTAAAGATTAAAACATTCTTTGAATTCAAGATAAGTACCCTGATGCTAGGAAAGACTAAAGACAGAAGAAGAGGGTGACAGAGGATGAGATGGTTGGATGGCATCACTGATTCGATGGACATGAACTTGGGCAAACTCTGGGAGATGGTGAGGGACAGGGAAGCCTCAGGTGCTGCAGTCCATGGGGTTGCAAAGAGTTGGACTGAACAACAAGCTTGATACATAGATCAAGCTGAGCTGAGGATTAGAAGACAGATCAAATGTGTTATTTCAAGTTTGCAGCTGGAAGCGTGAGCCGACATTTTAACAGATTGCTGGATGGCCTTTGATAGTTTTTGCTTTTGGACTTCTCTTCACATTATAAAAATGAACTGAGGAGAAGTATCCTTGGTGCCCCAGTTTCTCTGAAATCAGGAGACGCTGCTACCCTTTGCAGTGGCTTCCCAGAGTGCCTTTTGATCCACAGTTTTCCATCAGGTGGGCAAAATGGACAGGGTCTGGCAGAATGCCTGTTGCTGTCGCTGAGGGACTAGCTGGCTCTCCTTTTCTAAGTACTCACTATTTTAAATTTCTGTTTAGTTAAAGTTATATTTGTCAACAATTCACATTAAGCCATAAGGACACATTTTCCTGCACAGTCTTAGGCAAACAAACATCATAAAGTTTATGATACTAAAAATATATAGGGTACATCTGAACAGCAGAGCCTAAGACTGTTCCTTTGGATGGTCCTGCTGTGATAAATGCTTTAGTGGGCTGATTAGCAATCTAAGAGAAATCAAAGAAGGAAGTATACATTCACAAAAAATTTCTTTGATCCAAAAAGTATGTGACAGAACATAAGCCAAATATTTGCACGTGTACGTGGGTGGGTGGAGGTAACCAACACACGGACTGATGAAACTCCCACTGTAAGCACTGCACTGTGCCTGCGTGGGCTGTGGCCCCGTCCACCACAGACTCCTTACCCAAGGGCCGAGTCACAGCAGCGTCAACATCTGGAAATCTGGGAGAATTTCAGCTACCTTCCTACGGAGCTGTTCTCGCCTCTCTTCTTTTTCTCTTTCCTCTTTTGTAAATTTTGCAAACTTCTTCCATGTCTGAAATGTGATCCAGAGAATCCTCCTTTAAGAATAAAAAGAGAAAAAGTGATATACTGAGGAAAAGTTAACTTTCCATCAATTTATGCTGAAAATTTTAAAAAATCACCTTTATTGTGAATAAAATGTTATAGGAAAGGTATGGGGGTCACAGTTGGGATTTGGACCGTATGAACATGGTGAAGAAAATGAAGCAACAGAAGCGGGTGGAAGTGGCTGACAGTTTATTCTCTTCTGTCAGGTGGTCAGGGGAACCCTCTGTGAGAAGATGACATCTGAGCCGAGCACCCTGGCCTCTTGAGTGCAGCGGCCAGGGGGCGTGCTTCTCAGGGGGTCTGGCTGCAGCCTGCACCTGACGGGTGAGGTGGGTCTGGAGGAGCGAGGGCTCGAGCAGCCAAAGCGCTTGTGGTGGAGATGCTGGGAACCTGCGTGCAGCCTACCCAGCACACGCCAGTTACAAGCGTCGAGTCCTGGTGCCTGGACATATATGGTTTAAAAAGCCCACTGAGATTCAAAACACCTCACCTCCAACAGTCTTGAATTTTAGTTGAGGAAAAAAACCACCCTTGGGTCAGGATCTGAAAACATGGTCCAGAGGTCTCTGCTCACGTGTTGAAGCAGGGGTGTCTGTTATAGGGAGGCAGGCAATGGCCTGTTAGGACAGCATGACTACGGGATTCCTTAGTGCCCACTCCAGCTCTGCCCCATGGATAGAAAGGTAGCCCAGTTCTGCCCAAACAGGGTTTCGCCTGGCGCACAGGTCACCTCAGTGCTGCGGGGGGCTACGGTGGTGGAGGTCCTGCAGGGTCCTTCCTGCCTGGTCTGGTGGTGAGAAGCATCAGGAGGTTTTGAAAGAGATGATGTCTGAACTTTTAAAAATTTGATATATGATTGTTTCATTTGTATTTTTAGTGGCAGTTGACGTAAAGCGGCAATTTAAGTAGTAATTGCTTTTATTTACATTGTAATATTACATACTGAATATAAAGTGGTATTTGTTAACTGAATGCTAATTGTTCATGATCTCCAAAACTTTTTTTCATGTTATTTTTCTTTATATTAATAGATTCCTACAAGACACTGGGTGTAATTCCTGTGCTGTACAGTAAATACTTGCTGCCTGTTTTATGTGCAGTAGTTTGTGTCTGTTAATCTCATACTCCTGATTTGTCCCTTCTCCCTTCTTTTTCTCCTTTGGTAACCATAAGTTTGTTTTCTGTGTAAGTCTGTTTCTGTTTGGTGTATACTTTCATTTGTATTATTTTAGATGCCACATGAAAGCGATATCATGTTTGTTTTTCTCTGATTTAGTTCACCTAGTATGATACTCTAGGTCCATCCTCGTTGCTGCAAGTGTCAATATTTCACTCTTTTTCAATGACTAGTTAGTATTCCACTGTGTGAATGAAATATTACTCAGCCATCTTCTTGAGCCGGTTGTCTGTTGATGGGCACCTGGATCCCCTGGAGAAGGAAATGGCAATCCACTCCAGTATTCTTGCCTGGAGAATCCCATGGATGGAATAGCCTAGTAGCTTACAGTCCACGGGGTCACAAAGAGTCAGACACGACTGAGTGACTTCACCTCACCTGTGTCTCGGCTATTGTAAATTGCTACTGTGAACTTTGGAGTGCGTGTATCTTTTTGAATTAGAATTTTCATTTTTCCTGGATATATACACAGGTGTGGGATTGCAGGATCATTTGGTAGCTTTAGTTTTGAGAGGGTAACAGGTAGGAAGGCTAGGGGCCCCAAGTAGAGGAAATAAACTGCAAGTGGCAGACTTTTTTTCTTTCTCTATTCAGAATTAAAAGGTTTCTTTTCAATTCTGTGTTGTCATGGCAACACTTGGTTCTCCCTTAACTTTTCTCAAACCTTGAGTTAATCAATATGTTTTTCTTATGGAAATATTTTTCTTAAGCTATGTTAATGAGCTATGTATTTGCCTTGGAATCTGCCTTTCTTCAAGTGGGTTAGGCCTAAAGACTCAAACCTTGAACCTATAATTCAACAAACCAGAATGTCTTACTCATGGAAATGTTCTCTTAAGCTACGTTAATGAAACTATGTATTTGCTTGGAAACTTGCCTTTCTTTAAGATTCCTGTCAATTGTTTTAGGCGGGGGATGACTCACCTTGTGCCAATGCTATCTCAAAATGCATGTTGTGGGAAAGGGGCCTGATGCAGCTCTCTCAGTTTTGAGGGGATTCTTTATCTGATTAGCAGCTTGCTAACAGATATATAACTGGTTGCTAAAAACCAACAAGGAGGGCACTCTTTCTGTCCCCTTCTGAAGTCTGTGTCAGCAGCTGCCTCTACTCCTTTATACTTTAATAAAACTTTATTACACAAAATCTTAGAGTGATCAAGCCTCCCCTCAACTCTGGATCGAACTCCTCTCCTCCAGAGGTCATGAATGCCCCTGTAGCTCATGGCTCGCAGCTGCAAACTTTCAGTTTCATAAGGAACCTCCATCCTTCCATAGTGGGTGCACCAATTTACAAGTCCCATCCACAGTGTACAAGGTTTCCTCCACAGCCTCTCCAGCATGTATTGTTCATAGACTTTTTGATGATAGTCATTCTGACTAGTGTGAGGTGATACCCTGTAGCTTTGATTTGCATTTCTGTAATAAATGAGTATCTCTCTTTGTGCCTGTTGGCCGTCTGTCTTCTTTGGAAAAGTGTCTCTTAATTTAAATCTTCTGCCCACTTTTTGATTGGGTTGTTTGTTTTTCTATATTGAGTTGTATATGCTGTTTATGTTGGATTTAACCCGTTGTTGGTCACATCATTTCAAACATTTTCTCCCATTTTGTAGGTTCTTTTTGTTTTGTTGACAGTTTCCTTTGCTTGTGCAAAAGCTTTTAAGTTTGATTAGTTCTGATTGATTAAATTTTGCTTTTATTTCTTTGGCCTTGGGAAACATTGCTATGATTTATGTCAAAGAATGTTTTTACTATGTTCACTTGTCTTACAAATGTTTAAACCATTTATGTATATGGTGTGAGGGAATGTTCTAATTTCACTGATTTACATATAGCTGTCTAGCTTTCCCAACACCACTTGTTGAAGAGACTTTTTTTTCCCCCTCCATTGTATATTCTTGCCTCTTTTATCACAGATTACTTGACCATAGGTGCATGGGTTTATTTCTGGTCTATTTTGTTCCATTGATTTGTAAATCTGTTTTGATTACTGTAGCTTTGTAGTATTTCTGAAGTCTGGAAGGGGTTGCCCCTCCAACTTTGTTCTTTTTTCTCAGAATTGCTTTAGCGATTCTGGGTGTTTTGTTGTTCCATATCCATTTTAGGATTATACTACTTCTGTGAAAAGTATTATGGGTATTTTGATAGGGAACACATTAAATCTGTAGATTTCTTTGGGTAGTATGGCCATTTTAACAATATTCTTCCAAGCCAAGAGCACAGGATCTCTTTCCATTTCCTGAGTCGTCTTCGATTTCCTTTGTCAGTGTTTTATACATTTCTGCATATAGGTCTTTCATCTCCTTGTATGTTTGGTCTTAGGTATGTTATTTTTTAGATGAGATTTTAAACAGGATAGTTTCTTAACGTTCTGGTATTTCACTATTAGTGTAAAGAAATGCAACAGACTTCTGTTATATCATTTTTTTATCCCGTTACATTGCTGAATTCATTTATTCTAATAGTTTTTGTTTAGAGACTTTGGGTTCTCGCCAGTGACAATTTCACCTCTTCCCTTCAAATCTGGATACTTTTATTTTTCTTGTCTGTTTGCTGTGGCTAGGACTTCAAATTTGATACTGAAAGTGCTGAGAGTGAGCATCCTTGTCTTGTTCCTGAATTTAGTGGGAAGGTTTTCATTTTTTCAGCACCGAGTGTTATGTTGGCTGTGGGTTTGTTGTAAATGACCTTTATTATGTTGAGACATGTTCCCTCTGTACCCACTTTGGTAAAAGTTTTATCATGAATGGGTATTGAATTTTGTCAAATGCCTTTTCTGCATCTATTGAGATGATCATGTCATTTTTGTCTTTCCTTTTGTTAATGTGGTGTATCTCACTGATTTGCATATGCTAAACCATTCTTGTGATCCTGGAATGAATCCAACTTGTAAATTCTGAGTATTGCTACCCCACTTTGTTGTTTCTATTTGCTCCCCTTATTTTCAGTCTGTGTGTGTCTTTTGCCCTAAAGTGAGTCTCTTTTTAGGCAGCATATTGCAGGTTTTCATTTTTTAAATCCAGTCTGCACTCTGTTTTTTGATTAGAGCATTTTGTCCATCAACGTTTAAAGTAATTATTGATCCGGCATATACTTACTGCCATTTTAAATCTTTGTTCTCCAGTTGTTTTTTTAGTTCCTGTTTTTCTTTATTGTGGTTTAATGATTTTCTTTCATAATATTCTTTCCTTTCTTGTTTCTGTGAATCTATTGTGTTTTTTGTGTTTTTTTGTTTGTGGTTATCATGGAGTTCGATTATGTTGACCGACCCAGAAATATATCTACTTGTTTTAAATTAATAGTCATTTAAATTTAAACACATTCTAAAATATCTATATTTTTATACTCTCCTCACCCACGTTTTGTGATTTTTATGACTGACTTTATATGTTCATGTTTATCTTTCTATGGTTTATTGTAGTTATAATCTCTTTAAATTCTTTTTTCATTGTTTTTTAATCTATGTACTGTCCATCCTGAAGGAGATCAACCCTGGGATTTCTTTGGAGGGAATGATGCTGAAGCTGAAACTCCAGTACTTTGGCCACCTCATGCGAACAGTTTACTCATTGGAAAAGACTCTGATGCTGGGAGGGATTGGGGGCAGAGGAGAAGAGGACGACAGAGGATGAGATGGCTGGATGGCATCACTGACTTGATGGACATGAGTCTGAGTGGACTCTGGGAGTTGGTGATGGACAGGGAAGCCTGGTGTGCTGCGATTAATAGAGTTGCAAAGAGTCGGACACAACTGAGCGACTGAACTGAACTGAACTGGCTTATTTCAGTTCAGTCGCTCAGTCGTATCTGACTCTTTTGTGACCCCATGAACCACAGCACGCCAGGGCTCCCTGTCCATCACCAACTCCCAGAGTCCACTCAAACTCATGTTCATTGAGTCGGTGATGCCATCCAACCATCTCATCCTCTGTCGTCCCCTTCTCCTCCTGCCCTCAATGCTTCCCAGCATCACAGTCTTTTCCAGTGAGTCAGCTCTTTGCATCAGGTAGCCAAAGTATGGGAGTTTCAGCTTCAACATCAGTCCTTCCAGTGAACACCCAGGACTGATCTCCTTTATGATGGACTGGTTGGATCTCCTTACAGTCCAAGGGACTCTCAAGAGTCTTCTCCAACACCACAGTTCAAAAGAATCAATTCTCTGGAGCTCAGCTTTCTTTATAGTCCAACTCTCACATCCATACATGACCACTGGAAAAACCATAGCCTTGACTAGACAGGCCTTTGTTGGCAAAGTAATGCCTCTGCTTTTTAATATACTATCTAGATTGGTCATAACTTCCTTCCAAGGAGTAAGCATCTTTTAATTTCATGGCTGCAATCACCATCTTCAGTGATTTTGGAACCCCCCAAAATAAAGTCAGCCACTGTTGCCACTGTTTCCCCATCTATTTGCCATGAAGTGATGGGTCTGGATGTCATGATCTTAGTTTTCTGAATGTTGAGCTTTAAGCCAACTTTTTCAACTCTCCTCTTTCATTTTCATCAAGAGGCTCTTTAGTTCTTCTTCACTTTCTGCCATAAGGGTGGTGTCATCTGCATATCTGAGGTTACTGATATTTCTCCTGGCAATCTTGATTCCAGCTTGTGCTTCCTCCAGCCCAGTGTTTATCATGATGTACTCTGCATATAACTTAAATAAGCAGGGTGACAGTATGTAGCCTTGACATAAGACTTTTCCTATTTGGAACCAGTCTGTTGTTCCATGTCCAGTTCCTGATCTGCATACAGGTTTCTCAAGAGGCAAGTCAGGTGGTCTGGTATGCCCATCTCTCTCAGAATTTTCCACAGTTTATTGTGATCCACAAGTCAAAGGCTTTGGCATAGTCAACAAAGCAGACATAGATGTTTTTCTGGAACTCTCTTGCTTTTTCCATGATCCAGTGGATGTTGGCAATTTGATCTCTGGTTCCTCTGCCTTTTCTAAAACCAGCTTGAACATCTGGAAGTTCACAGTTCACGTATTGCTGAAGCCTGACTTGGAGAATTTTGAGCATTACTTTACTAGTGTGTGAGATGAGTGCAATTGTGTGGTAGTTTGAGCATTCTTTGGCATTGCCTTTCTTTGGGATTGGAATGAAAACTGAGTCCGTTTCCAGTCCTGTGGCCACTGCTGAGTTTTCCATATTTGCTGGCATATTGAGTGCAGCACTTTTACAGTGTCATCTTTCAGGATTTGAAATAGTTCAACTGGTATTCCATCACCTCCACTAGCTTTGTTTATAGTGATGCTTCCTAAGGCTCACTTGACTTCAGATTCCAGGATATTTGGCTCTAGGTGAGTGATCACACCATCATGATTATCTGGGTCGTGAAGATCTCTTTTGTACAGTTCTTCTGTGTATTCTTGCCACCTCTTCTTAATATCTTCTGCTTCTGTTAGGCCCCTACCATTTCTGTCCTTTATTGAGCCCATCTTGCATGAAATGTTCCCTTGGTATCTCTAATTTTCTTGAAGAGATCTCTAGTCTTTCCCATTCTATTGTTTTCCTCTATTTCTTTGCACTGATGGCTGAGGAAGGCTTTATCTCTCCTTGCTATTCTTTCGAACTCTGCCTTCAGATGCTTATATCTTTCCTTTTCTCCTTTGCTTTTCACCTCTCTTCTTTTCACAGCTATTTGTAAGGCCTCCTCAGACAGCCATTTTTCTTTTTTGCATTTCTTTTTCTTGGGGATGGTCCTGGCTTATTTAAGTGATCTTCAATCCTTAACTATATATTTGGTCTTCCTATTGGGAATTTCCCTTTTCTGTGAATTCTTTCCATGTAGAGAAGACCTTTCAACATTTCTTTTAGGTTAGGTTTGGTATTGCTGAATACTTTTAGTGTTTGCTTGTCTGAGAAATTATCTCTTCTTCCGTTCTAATGTTAATCTTGCTGGGTAGAGTATCCTAGTTTGCGGGTTTTTCTCTTTCTGAACTTTGAATATATCGTGCCACTTTCTTCTGGCCTGCAGAGAAATCAGCTGATAGCTTTATGGGTTTGTTTTTTTTTTAAATAACTGTTTTTCTCTTGCTGCCTTTAGAATCCTAAGCTCTGCCATTTAATTATGATATGTCTTGGTGTGGGTCTCTTTGGGTTTATTCTGTTTGGGACCTTTTGTGCTTCCTGTACTGGAATATCTTTTTCTTTCTTTAGGTTTGGGAAGTTTTCAGCCATAATTTCTTCAAATACATTTTTGATCCCTTTCTCTTTTCACTTTCTGAAACGCCTGTTACGTGTAGGTTGGCACATTTTATATTATCCCATAGATCTCATATGTTGTATTCATCTTTTTTTCATTTGTCTGTTTGCTATTCTGATTGGGTGATTTCCAATTTTCTATCTTCCAGATAACCTATTCTGCTATCCATCGTTTCCAGATTGCTTTTTATCTTGGAAACTGAATTATGTGTCTTTGATTGGTTCAGTTTTTTTTGTTTTTTTTTAGTTTCTAGTTCCTTGTTATAGTTCTGTGTTTATACTGATAATATTTCTTAATTTGGTTAGCATTTTTATTACTATCAATACCTTTCTGAACTCAAGGCCTGGTAGAGTGGTAAGTTCTGTTTTATTATTTGTTCTTTTAGGGGACTTCTCTTGCTCTTTTAATTGGGAGTAGTTCCTCTTCCTTTTCACTTAAATTTTCTGTCTCCATGTATTTAGTTATCCATTGTGGTCTTGAAGGAGTATTTCTATGTGAGAGATCCCTGTGTCGACTGTGTGTCCAGTGTTTTTGGTGAGAGAGCAGGTTTTGATATGAAAGCCAGCCATGTCTGTCCTCAGGGTGTGCCAGCCATTGTCACCTTGATAGAGGTGTGGTTTTGATCTAAATCCGGTGCAGGGGCGACTTACTCTCTGCTCTGTGGCAGTCACTACCCTGTCAGGCTACCAGTCGCTGGAGTAGAGCCCTGAGGATCAGGTTTCATTCCCCTTGAGTGCATGCCCTGCCCCAGAGGAGGAGAGTGCTGCAGTAAGTGGGGCTCCAGCACTTGCAGGGCACTGATGTACCATCTAAGCAGGTGACCTGGGCCTCACTCAGATGCAGGCCAAGGCCTCTTTCCCCACTGTGCTTGTCCCAGGTCTAGCGCAAGCTGTAGTGTGCAGTGGGTGGGGCCAGTGCCTTTGCCAGGCTAGAGCTGAGGGCCAGGGCATTGTGGCTGCAGGAACTGAGGTATCTGGGCTGCTTCTGTGGCAGCCTTCTCCCAGGACCTGTCTGCCCCAGACCCACTAAGGTGTGGTGTGGAGTGGGCGGGAGTTAGGGTGCTCTGGGAGAGGGACCCTGGTGTGCTCCTGTGGTATCACTGGAGTGAGCTCTGACAGGGTCACCACCACCCTACTTGGATCACATCCCCCTGGGCTGAGCCTCTTCCCTGGGCCTGGCTGACCCCCATGCAGTGCAGGGGTGTTCACCCCATTTGGATTAGTGAGTCTGGCAAGGCAGCAGCTACCAATGCAAGGCTCTCTCTGCCCTGGTTGTTGGCAAGCCAACTTACATGCTCTCCTTGTGAATACATTTAGGCTTCTCCAGCCCTTCTATTTGTTCCAATGATTCTCTCCGCAGTCAAAAGGGCTTGTCTCCTCTGTACAAAACCCCAGGACTGGCATGCCCAGACTATAGCTCAGCCTACTCATTCCCCAGGGAAAGGGTCTGCCCATAGAGACCTTCTCTTCCTTTCAGATCCACCCCCATGGGCCCAGGTCCTGACCCAGTGCCATTTTCCTGTACTGCCCTGTTAAGTGGAGATCTTTCTTGCAATTCTGGTTGTACAGAGTTCTTTTGATGGTTTCTGTTAGTGTTTTGTGAGAACTGTTCCATGTATAGACATATTTTTGATGTGCTTGTGGGGAGAAGTGAGCACTATGTCCTCCTACTCTGCCATCTTGATCCATCCTGAACTGAATTTTTATCAGGCAAAGAAAAGGCTTCCTAGAAGAGGGCATGTCTTGAGTAAAGGCAGAGGCAAGAATAGCTAAGCTTATATTTTCATAAGTAGTGGCATAGATGGGACTTATTCTGGCTTCTTGACCTTCTCATGAAGCCCCCCCTAGAATGCATTTCAGCCCCCATTAATTTTATGGCTGGTAGTTGATGTTTCTGATAATGCTGATTTTTTTTTTTTTGGTGGAGGTATTACTGTTCAGTTAAAAATGGCTTCAAGGAGTGGAGCTGCTTCATTTTTCTTCTTCTTTCATCCATCTAGCATCTGTTTCGACCACTGATAGCTTCCTGTACTCGGCTCCATGACCCCCACTACCAGACCTTGACCCTGTCTCCCACTCTCACCTGCTTTTCACACCTTTTTTCTGGCAACACTCCCATTTTCTGACTTCTGCATTTTAGCTACTACTGTTCTATCCTAACAACTCTGCCTCTTGGGGGAATTTTCTGCCTACATTTGTCTTCCTTCCTCTGAACTCCTAAAGCATATGGTCACATTCACTTATTTTGTGCTTATTTATAGTCTTACCTACCTACCCATCTATATCTGTCTACATCTATCTACCTTCCTACATCCATTCACCTGAGGTCCTTGACAAACATTCACAAACTCCTTGACGGTTTGTGTGAAGTTGTATGTAATGTGCATATGTGCATTTTTTAGAGTGCAGGTCTGTGACTTTCATTACTGCCTCACAGGGGCCTTTGATTGCAAAGTGGTTAAGAACTACAGTATCAAGGCAATACCAGAAAAATAAGAAGTACTAGTTCAGTTGAGAAGAACTGGCCAAGTGCATAGCTAAGCTCTAAATGCAGAACTACACGAAAACTACTGATAATGAGAGACTCATGTCTGGAGACATCTCTTAGTCCTGCCATGTTAAAATATCAGATTTGTTAACATTATAAATCTATCCAATTACAAATTATATATACCTAGAAGTGATTCAGATATGCAGAATTAAACCTCGTGGTCTTATTAGGAATCATCTTTCTCAGTAGTACTGAGTTTTTCATCCACAGCTTTTCTGTACAATATTCTTTCATTCAAATAAAGTTGAATTAAGAACTCAGTATCAATTTTTAAGTATTAAAAGTTCCTTTTAAAAGATCTGTGACTAAATATTAGTGTCACTGCAGCAATCAAACATCCCTCCATGTACCAAAAATCTATCATGCAACCATGTACTAGCTTTGTCGTGCTGAGGATACAGCTGCAAGCAAGATGTGATGGGGACAGACAGATGATAAACATGTACACAGTAAATGACAATTTCAGGGTCTTTAGTGCTGTGAAGAAAGTAGGGCAGGTTACTGGAGAGAAACAAATGCAGGCAGTTGGCGTGTTTTTGAGAGGAAACTCGACTGGTGAGGAGCTCTTGGTCATGCAAGAGCTGTGACGCAGATTGAGTGTTTGTCCAAGGACCGCTGAGGGAGGCTAGTGGGGCTGGACCACATGAGCAAGGTGCGGAGCAGGAAGAGATGAAGCCACTGCCGTACTGTTACACCAGGTAGATGCTGGCCGAGAGTCTTGTGGACTGCATGGATTCACACACTGATTTTGTTATTTTACACTGTGAATAGGACCACTATCTTACTATTGTATTTTAGTTTACAAATGAAATTGAATTAGAAAAGTGGGGAAGAAGACTAACTTAGCAAGAAGAGAATGATTTAAAGTCAGAAAACCTCAAACCTGATTTGGAGTCCAGGCTCCACCATCTGTTATTTGGGCAATTCACCGACCAAGTATAACTTCAGTTTCTTTACCTGCAAATGCAACTCCTGACATACCATGACCCCCTCCGAAGCCTACACTCATCAGGTGAAATGGCGTGTGTGAAAGCCCTCTCACTGCCCCCATGCTGCATCAGGCAGCTGCCTCAGTGAATTTCTCAGTCTGTTTTTGGCAGCTGAGAAACAGAAAACATAGATTTGGACAAAAAGGGTATTTAATAATGTATTAACAAAAACAAAAAAAACAGCTCTTATTTTGGGTCAGCAGTGCATTAACTGCATTAACTGTGGACCTTGTCACCTTGTTTAGTCCTCACAACAACCCCATAAGATGGTCTGCAGTTATCCTCATTTTATAAAAGAGGAATAGGGAGGTTCAAATGTGAGCATTTATTCAGAGGCAGGCCCTCTGAATACCTTCATTCATTGCCTATTTATTTTAGACAAAATTAGAATCAACTTGCTTATGTTTTCCCAGCCCACAGATTTTAGTACTTATAAATTAAACAAGGTTTTGCTGGAGGTGGACACCCCACTGGCAACACGATAGAAACACATTAAAAAAAAAAAGATACACACACACCACATACATACAAATGAAAGCAAAGCAACCAAAAATGAATCAATACAGTGAGAAAAGGGACATAAACCTTCACAGCAGTCTTCACACCTCAGAACCTGAAGGTGAAATTCAACATTAACTGTAAGAAATGACATTAAATCACCAGTAAAGGACAAATCATTTGCTCACTTTCCAAGCGAAGAACCTAATGAAGTTTAGAATATTTTTATCCAAAATGCTTAAGACTTAGAAAACAAATAATGTACTTAGTTGCTCAGTCGTGTGACCCCATGGACTGTAACCCACTAGGCTCCTCTGTCCATGGGATTCTCCAGGTAAGAATACTTGAGTGGGTAGCCATTTCCTGCTCCAGAGGATCTTCCCAACCCAAGGGTCGAACCCAGGTCTCTTGCATTGCAGGCATCAGATTCTTTACCATCTTGAGTTACACGGAAGTCCTAGTATACTTATATGGAATAGTCTTATTCCCCAAAGACACTGAATTAAATAAGTCATTACTGTATTATAAATATTAACAGGACATATGATTCTACTTATATAAAGCTACAAGTCTTGCAGACTTCATACTTCAGAGGTAAAAATAAAAGGAGTGCAAGGACATGCTTGTCATAAAGGTCAGGAGGGGAGTTTACCTCTGGGAGGAGACGATGGGACCTGTGACTAGGGAGGAGCCCGCCAGGGCTCCTGGGGCCAACAGTGTCCTACTCCTCAACCTCAGGGGTGGTGACGGGGGCACAGCGGTGTCATCCCCTTTACAGGGCCCATTAAGCTGTGCTGGTATGAGTTAAGCACTTATTCTATGTTTGTGTTGTATTTCACAATAAAGAATATTTGAAAAAAGAAAAAGTAAAACTGTATGACAAAGAATACAGTACCTCTGCTTCTATGCCTTTGCATGTTATTTCACATTTCACATTATTTTCTGACCCATCCTGTGAGATGGGAGGCAGGCATCATCTTCCCCCTCCTCTTCATTTTAAAGAGGGGGACCCTGGAGTTCCAGGGGGTTACTCTTTTCTTCACCCATAGAGTCAGGGGGCAAGCTGGGGCTGCCAACCCTGCCAGGCATCTCTGAGTGGTCAGCTCTTCCAGCGTCTGCCCCAGGCAATTGTGAAACTGTGAGTGAATTTTCAGAGGTGAAAACCTCACCTGTCACTGTGTTCCACCGCAATCTGGTGCTTGTTCTGAGAATCGACCCTGGCCTCCCTGACCATGTCATGCCAGGCCCTGAAAATCTTCTTCTGAAGAAAATGTACGCACAGTTTTCTTACTTCTTCGTCTAGATCAATCAGGTGCTGGGGATAAAGACAGGGAAAAAGTGAGGCATATAATATCATAGACAAAAAATTTGAACAAATAGTACAAAAGAGAAAGAATCAAAACAAACAAAGGACACTGGGGCATAAGGAGGATATGGCAGCCAAGGCCATATCCTCTGTCATGGATTAAAAAGACAATAATGGAATCAGAGGGGTAGAAACCCTTCTAAGACCAAGGAGGCAGGTTTCTAGTAAAATCACTTGAGCAATTATGGGACAAGAAACAGATTAGTATAAAAACAAAAGCTGATGTATAATGTGTAGACACATTATAGTTTATATGGATACTCTGTGTGAAAAGAAATGTGCTTAAGGTTTTATACTAACAAAAAACTGATTTGACATTTTCAAATTCATTTCAAAGCAATGAATTGAATTGCCTCTTCTGTATTGTTTTTGAAAAAAAAACATAATGACTTGACATCTGGAGTACACCACTTTTCTTGCATAGGGTTGGGCAGAGACATGTATTTAAAACTCTTCCTTGTGTCCTTACCTGTAGCCAGCTCTGGATAACCCTCCTAAGCAATATTTGAGAATAAAATTGATCAGCCTGGGCCATCTTCTTAGCCAGGCTTTCCTGACACCACTGGAACCAGGTCAGCAGGCATTTCCTCTGTAGGGTCAAAGAGTGATGCTCTTTGGCCACCTGGACAATGTTTTAAATGAGAAAAGGAAATTATCTCTTATATCTTAAATCATTTAAGGAAATACATCTCACCTTGGCAACTGATGCTGTAAACTCCACGTAGGCAGTTACTCTCTTAAGGACATTCATTTATGTCCTAAAAACTTTGTATTATATGGGGATTTTAGATTCACAGAATGCATAGCCTTTCAATGCTGACTCTCTGAAGACCACAATGACTGGCTGGTTATTAAGGAAATGGAATAAACAACCTCCAAAACCATTTAGGTCATTTGTATTGAGTTTTGAAGTGGGTGGCTGGCAACAGTCTGTTTTGATCTCCAGGAGCTTGGGCAGCAACTGCATAACAAACCTCTCTTTATTATGTACTTAACCACTGTCTAATTGAGGAAGTGCCAATACTTTCAATTTGTTTTGTAGAATGAGCTGTCACTAGCATTGAAATTTAGACATTATCAGTAAGCCACAGAATCATTTGATAGAAAAATAACATGATGAATAATTTAATGTCTTACCAACTTAAAAGGCTGAGAGTATCATTCTATCAAAATAAACATATAACTCTGACTTTATATATTTTAAAAAGTAACTGTTTCATTCTTTCAAGAGGTCAGAGGAAAAAGCCTGTCTCTCTTCAGTTCAGTTTAATCGCTCAGTCGTGTCCGACTCTTTGCGACCCCATGAATCCCAGCGTGCCAGGCCTCCCTGTCCATCACCAGCTCCTGGAGTTCACCCAGACCCATGCCCATGAAGTCAGTGACGCCATCCAGCCATCTCATCCTCGGTCGTCCCCTTCTCCTCCTGCCCCCATCCTTCCCAGCATCAGAGTCTTTTCCAATGAGTCAACTCTTCGCATAAGGTGGCCAAAGTACTGGAGCTTCAGCTTCAGCATCATTCCTTCCAAAGAAATCCCAGGGCCGATCTCCTTCAGAATAGACTGGTTGGATCTCCTTGCAGTCCAAGGGACTCTTAAGAGTCTTCTCCAACACCACAGTTCAAAAGCATCAATTCTTCGGCACTCAGCCTTCTTCACAGTCCTTTGCGACCCCATGAATCCCAGCGTGCCAGGCCTCCCTGTCCATCACCAGCTCCTGGAGTTCACCCAGACCCATGCCCATGAAGTCAGTGACGCCATCCAGCCATCTCATCCTCGGTCGTCCCCTTCTCCTCCTGCCCCCAATCCTTCCCAGCATCAGAGTCTTTTCCAATGAGTCAACTCTTCGCATAAGGTGGCCAAAGTACTGGAGCTTCAGCTTCAGCATCATTCCTTCCAAAGAAATCCCAGGGCCGATCTCCTTCAGAATAGACTGGTTGGATCTCCTTGCAGTCCAAGGGACTCTTAAGAGTCTTCTCCAACACCACAGTTCAAAAGCATCAATTCTTCGGCACTCAGCCTTCTTCACAGTCCAACTCTCACATCCATACATGACCACAGGAAAAACCATAGCCTTGACTAGACAGACCTTAGTCGGCAAAGTAATGTCTCTTCTTTTCAATATGCTATCTAGGTTGGTCATAACTTTTCTTCCAAGAAGTAAGCATCTTTTAATTTCATGGCTGCAATCACCATCTGCAGTGATTTTGGAGCCCCCCAAAATAAAGTTTGCCACTGTTTCCACTGTTTCCCCATCTATTTCCCATGAAGTGATCGGACCAGATGCTATGATCTTCGTTTTCTGAATGTTGAGCTTTAAGTCAACTTTTTCACACTCCTCGTTCACTTTCATCAAGAGGCTTTTTAGTTCCTCTTCACTTTCTGCCATAAGGGTGGTGTCATCTGCATATCTGAGGTTATTGATATTTCTCCCGGCAATCTTGATTCCAGTTTGTGCTTCTATCATCCCAGCGTTTCTCACGATGTACTCTTAGTCCTCTCCAGAAAACTGGGCATGTATTCTACGCCTTGTCTCACCAGTGAACAATGTGAATGTGACTGACCTGAATGAGTCCCTTGGCAGTCACACGTACTGGCCAGTCACACACACTCCCAGGAGGTCTCTGTGGCACCTGGGAGCAAGAGGAGCCAGAAACACACTGCCTCCTACCCTCCCTTAGAGGACACACAAGAGAACCAGGGAGAAAAAGATAGTCAGAAGATGCCTTTAAAATTCTAAAAGTGGTTCCTGGAACAAATGGAATATGGTACATGTAAGGTGTAGGGAAAATGCTAAATAACTCTTATGAAAACAACAGAAAAATGCAGTATAAAGAAGCCAGTAACTGTTTAACTAGATCCTCTTTCATTCTTAATTTTTTCTATCCTTTCCTGGAAGTCAGCTCTGATGGACGAAGCAGCTACTGCTTCCTCTTACTATTCTCCAGCACTGTTACTTTTTTTTTTGTTTTTTTTTTTAAACTTTTAGCTGGTGCTTGGTATCTACATATCCCTCTGATTCCTACCCAGCACAGAAGACATGCCTGAACTGGGCAGGAATTTTGGAGGAAGGAGTTGCTGAGTTCCCTCCTAGCTTTGACCACTGTGCTATGTGACCTTAAGCAAGTGAGTTTTCCTTTCTGAGGCTCAGTTTCTTTACAAATTGAAAGAGATGGGAGACGGTTACTAGTATTTTAACATTCTATTATCCTGTGTGGTAGGTTGAACAGTGGCTCTCAGGATGGCCACAGGCTAATCCCTGGAACCTGCAGATACGTTACCTTACAAGGTAAAAGGGATTCTGCAGATGTGATTAAGTGAAGGATCTTAAGATGGGGAGATGGTCCTGGATTATATGGCAGAGCTCTAAATGTAAGAGTTCTTGTAAGAGGAAGGCAGGAGGAACAGCATCAATATGAGATGTGACATCAAAGTAAGGGATCAAGAGAGAACTGAGGAAGGGGCTATGGGCAATGAAATGCAGACAGGCAGTAGAAGCTGAAAAAAGCCAGGAGATAAGATTCTCTTCTGGAACCTCCAGGAGGAACTTATCCCTACTGACACTTTGACTTCAGCCCAGGAAGTCTGATTTTGGACTTCTGACTTAAACAGAAATTTAAGATAATAAAATTTGTGTTTTAAGACACTGTTTGTGGTAATTTGTTAAAACAGTATAGGTAACACTTGTTGTTCAATATAGACTAGAGAGTGGTTCTCAAAATGTGCTGCTAAGACTACTTGGATCAGAATCTCCTGGGCTACTTTTTTTTTTCTTTTAAAAAGTGTTTTTGGCCATGGCACGTGGGATCAGAGTTCCTTGACCAGGGATTGAACCTGTGTCCCTTGCACTGGAAGGTCTAGTCTTAACCACTGGGTCACCAGGGAAGGTCCTGGACTACTTTAAAAAATGCAAATTCCCTGACACACCACCCCCACCGCCCCGGCCAACAACCCAGAGCTACTGAGAACACCTGGGGGTGGGAACAGGAACATGCATTTTTACAAGCTTTCCAGATGGTTTCATGAATAGGAAAGTTTGGAAATGCTGGATTCATATCTGTGTTTTCCTGGTTTTAATTAGGTTTTTCTATATTTAAAGCCTATGCTGTCATTTTGAACTCAAACTCTGGTTTCTTTTTACATTCTTATACATAAATTTTTAAAAACTTAATTTGGGGGTCTTCCTTGGTGGTCCAGTGGCTGACTTCAAACTCCCAGTGCAGGAGGCATGGGTTCCATCCCTGGGCAGGGCACTAGATTCCGCACGCCTCAACAAGGACCCTGCACGTGGCAGCGAAGATCCCTTGCGGTACTGCAACTGCAACCTGGTGCAGCCAAATAATATTAAAAACAATTTGGTTATTCACCCATAGATTATTTTCTTCGTAAATTTTATACCTTTGATTTTATTCAGTCAAACATAGGGCCAAAAAAAAGAAGAGCTGATAAGAATATAAGAGTGAGTTATTATACTGCCTGTCTGCTTTTTGTGTATTAATAATTAAAAACAAAGAAATAGACAAAAGCCAGATAAAACTAGGAGCACACAAATGGATAGCAAACTATTTGATATGACTAATCTTGTGGTAGTATATTACAAGAAGCAAACTTCCATTCAAATTTCATTTCCACACTTGTTTACTCAGTAGAGTAAGGCTCGGCCCTCCCATTTCATTATTGGGAAAGTAATGTGGCTCAGCTGGTAAAGAATCCGTCTGCAGTGTGGGAGACTGGGTTCAATTCCCGAGTTGGGAAGATCTCCTGGGGAAGGGAAAGGCTACCTGCTCCAGTATTCTGGCCTGGAGAAGTCCATGGACTGTATAGTCCATAGAGTTGCAAAGAGTCGGACATGACTCAGCGACTTTTCACTTTGGGGCACAGATGGGGCAAAGCCTCCAATAGGAGGGCTCCTCGTGCCCTCAGGCCTGACCACCATAAATTGGCCTCCTTAAGCTGGTTTGGGATACTCAGTAGTTCCAGAACACTAAAAGGCATTAAGAGGCAGAGGACAAAAAATCGGGGACACAGAAAAACAGTATGGAGGGCATTTAGAAAAAAAAAAAAAAAGGAAAGAAAGTGTGAAAATAGAAGAGAACAAAGAGAATGAACGGTGAACAGATTGGCTAGGGGTGGAAAAAGGGTAACCTGAGTCACATTCACAAAGGTATAACCTTCAAGGATTCTTATGATGTAGAACATTACTGTTCATCTTTAATCCTAGTTTTCAACCAAAAATATTAGCCTTACTTTTCAGTATTCACTTGGCCAAATGTATAAACAAGAGTGGTCATAACTAGTATGTATTACTGACCTTATTATGAAATAGAATTCTACGGATAACATTTTATCTATTTTGAACTTTTGATTATTTAGTTAAATGCTCTGTTCCTACTCCAGTACTCTTGCCTGGAAAATCTCATGGATGGAGGAGTCTGGTAGGCTGCAGTCCATGAGGTCACAAAGAGTTGGACACAACTGAGCTACTTCACTTTCACTTTTCCCTTTCATGCACTGGAGAAGGAAATGGCAACCCACTCCAGTGTTCTTGCCTGGAGAATCCCGGGGACGAGGAAGCCTGGTGGGCTGCCGTCTATGGGGTCGCACAGAGTTGGACATGACTGAAGTGACTTAGCACTAGCAGTGCACTGGATAAATTTGAATTTCAGTGGTATTTGATTTATCTCTGTATGGTAGAATGGATTACTGTTCCTGATAATAGGATTAGACACCCACAGCTTGCTTGTGATTTCATCTGTCTCCCAATGGAGTAGATAGAGCCCCTTTCTCCCCTCAGTGACCCTGAGTTTGGCCCTATGACTTCCCGTGGCCAATGGAATGTTAGTGGACATGATACTAGCCCAGGTTTCATAAGCATTTACATAACTGGGTTTGGCTTTTGTACTTCAGACATTTGCCAGGTGAAAGTTTCCCCTGAAAAACAGCTGGAGCCAGTAAGAGAGGCTGTGGAGAGACCTAAACTCAACCTAAACTTTCTAACAAACATGTCTGTAGGAAATAAATACTTGGATTGTAAGCCACAGAATTTTAGGGCTGTATGTTAGGCAGCTTTATTGCAGAAATCTGATTAGCATACCTTATGGTAATGATTTTTCCTTTATTACACAGCTAGCTATACACTGCTGTTTTAGCTACACACTGCTAAAATTGAGAGGCCTCTATTCATCCTGCCTTGGAGGTCTCTAATAAAAAATGAACTCTAATTTTTTCTAATCTATTCATTTACAGAAGTCTTTACCTACCTTGGAAGACCAAATTCAAACTGTTATCTGAGACAAATGAATATCCACACTCAATTCATTTATCTTTCTGACTTTTAAATCTCCAAACAACCTCCAAGGCCTAATAGGGTGTTTATTTGAAAGTCCACCTGTTGATTTAGGGGGGGAGGTGGGTAAGAGTGTTACCTGGAGGTTTTGCATGCTTCGCATTCTTAGCCTTTTCCAAGGCTCCAGACCTTTCTTTCTTAGCAATACCCTTTCATAGTGTTCTTTGGCTATTGCTTCCAGCTGTTGGTTTCTCTTAATTCTCTTCTGCTTCTCTAGTTCTTTCTGGAAAAAAGTAAAAAAGTAAAAATGCCAAGGAGGAACCAAAATGGTGAGATAGGAGGCTACTAAACTTCCTTCTTCTCCTGGATGCATTGAATATATAGCTACATATGGAGCAGTTCCCTCTGAAAGAAATCCAGAAACTAGCTGTGTGACTTCTCCACATCAAGCAAATGAGAAAATACCCACCCTGATACATCAAAAATATTACAGGAAAGACTGAGACACAGTCTCACCATAAACTCCATCCCTGGCTCAGTGCCATATAATTGGGAGAGATGGCACCGAGCCATCCCAATCCATAGGGATTCCTCAGTGTCTCCACGAGGAATGAAGGGTTTGGACTGCACTTCTAGCATCCCGATTTTAAAGATAACCATACAAGCAAGGGATGGGCCTCCCCAGACACCTAGCTCTGAAAGCCAATAAGGCTTGTGTCCATGAGACACACAAGACTATAGCAAACAAAGAAACAGGTCTTAATGGATGTGAGGTACTCACTGTGGCTATGCTCCTACAATCAGTTCTGAGAAATCAGGCAAAAAAGTCCATCACCTAGGCTCTCCCTGAAAGGAATGTGACTGCATATTTTACAAGCTGCTGCTTGAGGGTTCAGATTCTAATTTAGTTTGCATCTAGGAGCTGGCTGAGATCCTTCCTCAAGGCCGAGAGAGCCTTTAGGTACTTCCTCTGCTTTCTCCCTCTGGCTCATTCCAAAGGTAAAACCAGATTGCTAGCATTTCTCTGAAGGGAGCTTATATACATGTTGGCTTATACACGTTTTAGACGCCAACTTCAGTGACCGATAGCCAACGGAACTTAGAATCACAAGTCCCATAGGACTAAGGCAAACAAGCAGATTTTAAATAGGCACAGAAGGACTCCGTCCCCATTGCCCTGGCCACCCAGCCCCAGGGCTATACACCTGGGCTCAGTGAAACAGAGCAGGAAAAACACACATCTCCTAGTTTCTCCCTGGAAGGGCTTAACTATACACATTATATATATATATATATATATATATACTTAACTACATACACACACACACACACACACACACAGCACAGGTGCTGCTTGAGGGTACAGCTTCTAATCAGTGTGCATCAAGGTACTGACTGAGATCCTTTCTTTGGGGACACTGATAAGTCTGGACACATACTCAAACAGGTGGAGCTACTAAAGACAAAGACAGTGGCTTTGACAATCACAAAGGTTTGAGAGACAACCAGGATCTGGGCCAGGCTGACTGATGAGTTCATCTTTTTGAGACCACTCTGTCAAGACTAGGAGAGGTGACTGTTTAATGTACAGAAACCAACACAGAGAGTCAAGAAAAATAAAGAAACAGAGAACTATGTTCCAAACAAAAGAGCAAGATAAACTTCCAGAAACCAATCTTAATGAAATGGAGATAAGTGATTTAGCCAATAGTGAAGTCGCTCAGTCATATCCAACTCTTTGCGACCCCATGGACTGTTGCCTACCAGGCTCCTCCGTCCATGGGATTTTCCAGGCAAGAATACTGGAGTGGGTTGCCAATTCCTTCTCTAGGAGATCTTCCCAACCCAGGGATTGAACCCAGGTCTCCTGCATTGTAGGCAGACGCTTTACCGTCTGAACCATCAGGGAAGTCCAATTTACCCAATAGTGTTTTCAAAATAATGGTGCTAAGGATGCTAACTGATGTCAGGAGAGCAATGCACAAAGTGAGAATTTCAACAGAGAGAGAAAATATAAAAAAGTACCAAACATAAATCACACAGCTGAAGACTACAATAATCAAACTGAAAAATTCAACAAAGGAGTTCAACAGCACACTAAACTGAAGGAAAAAAGATTCAGCCAGCTTACAGACAGAACAGTGGAATTCATCCAATCAGAGAAACAAAAAGAAAAAATAATGAGAAAAAGTGCAAATGGTTTAAGGGACTAATGGGATATCATCAAAGGGAGAATATATATATTATAGGAGTCCCAGAAAGAGAAAAGAGAACAAAGCTTATTCAGAGAAATACTGGCTGAAAACGTCCCTAACCTTGAGAAAGAAACAGATATCCAGGTTCAGGAAGCCCAAAAGGTATCAAATAAGATGAATCTAAAGAGACACAAACAAAGACACTTTAAACTGTCAAAAATTAAAGACAAAGAATCTTAAAAACAATAGAAAAATGTAACTTATATACAAAGCCATTTCTTATACACTGATAGTACAAAACTATCAGTGGATTTTTCACCAGAAACCTCACAGGCCAGGAAGTGGGATGTTATATTCAAGTGCTGAAAGAAAAAACTGCCAATTAAGAATATTCTCCCCAGAAACAGTGTTCTCTAATCAGTAATATGAAAATATATTAAAGTATAAACTTATTAATAAAGGTAAATATATTGTTAAATGCAGAATACTCAATATTGTAATGGTGAGTCACTTAAAACTCTAGTACAAGTTAAGACAGAAGTATTAAAAACAACTAAGTAATTTGATACACAATATAAAATGTAAATTGTGACAGTAACACAAATATGGTGGCAGAAGTGTAAAAATAGAGTTTTTGTATGCATTCAAAGTTATCAGCTTAAAGACTGTTATGACCACAAAGCGTTTTATATAAGCCTTATGGTAACCACAAAGCATGAACTTACAGTAAATATACAAAATATAAATCATAGCACAATACATAAAATCAAAAGAACTCAAGAGAGGAAGAAAGGAAAAAAAATTACAAAACAGGCTAGAAAATAATTAAAATGGCAAAATAGCAAGCCAACACCTATTAATAACTGCTTTAAATGTAAATAGATTAAATCCTCATTCAAAAAACACAGAGTAGTTGAATGGATAAAAAAAATAAGACCTGACTATATGCTTCCAATGAGAGGCTCATTCTAGCTTTAAGGACACACAGAGACTGAAAGTGGTGGGATGGAGAAGATATTCTATGCAAACAGTTTGGATTGTAAGGAGAGCAGGGGTAGCTGTATTTATATCAGACAATATAGACATTAAGCCTACATAAAACTATAACAAGTGACATTATGTCATGATAAAGAAGTCAGTCAAGAGGATGTAACAGTTTAAATGACTTATGCACTCAACATTGGAGCACCTAAATATATATAAAGCAAATACTAACATTTTGAAGTGAGAAGTAGGCAGAAATACAATAATAGTAGTAGATTTTGATAAGCCATTTCCAACAATGGACAGATCATCCAAACAGAAAATCAACAAGGACATACTGGACTTAAATAACAAGTTAGATCAGATGGAATTAATAACATACACAGAACATTTTATCCACTGGCAGCAGAATACATATTTTTCTCAAGTGTACATGGAACATTCTTCAGGATGGATATGTTAGGCCATAAAACAAGTCTGAATAAAGTTTAAAAGACTGAAATCATATCAAGCATATTTTCCAACTTCAATGTTATAAAATTAGAAATCAATATAAGAGGAAAACTGGAAAATTCACAAATACGTGGAGATTATTAAACAACATGATTCTGAACAACCAAGGGTCATAAAATAAATCAAAAGGAAAACTAAATAATGAAGAATCTGATAAAATGAAAATGGAAACACAACATACCTGAACTTATGGGATGCGGCAAAAGCAGATCTACTAGGCAAACTTAAAGCCTTACATTAAGAAAAAAGATCTCAAATAAACAGCCCGACTGTACACCTCAAGGAACCAGGAGAACAAACTAAGCCCAAAGTTACCAGTAGAAAGGAGATAAAGATTAAAACAGAAATAAATGAAATAGAGACTAGGAAGATGATTAAGAAGATCACAGACGCTAAGAACTGTTTTAAAAAAACAAACCCCCCGCCCCGCGCCCAGACAAACCACCAAGCCAGACTTCAGCAATATGTGAACCATGAACTCCCTGATGTTCAAGCTGGTTTTAGAAAAGGCAGAGGAACCAGAGATCAAATTGCCAACATCCGCTGGATCATGGAAAAAGCAAGAGAGTTCCAGAAAAACATCTATTTCTGCTTTATTGATTATGCCAAAGCCTTTGACTCTGTGGATCACAATCAACTGTGGAAAATTCTGAAAGAGATGGGAATACCAGACCACCTGACCTGCCTCTTGAGAAATCTGTATGCAGGTCAGGAAGCAACAGTTAGAACTGGACATGGAACAACAGACTGGTTCCAAATAGGAAAAGGAGTACGTCAAGGCTGTATATTGTCACCCTGCTTATTTAACTTATATGCAGAGTACATCATGAGAAATGCTGGACTGGAAGAAACACAAGCTGGAATCAAGATTGCTGGGAGAAATATCAATAATCTCAGATATGCAGATGACACCACCCTTATGGCAGAAAGTGAGGAGGAGCTAAAAAGCCTCTTGTTGAAAGTGAAAGAGGAGAGTGGAAAAGTTGGCTTAAAGCTCAACATTCAGAAAACGAAGATCATGGCATCTGGCCCCATCACTTCATGGGAAATAGATGGGGAAACAGTAGAAACAGTGTCAGACTTTGTTTTTTTGGGCTCCAAAATCACTGCAGATGGTGACTGCAGCCATGAAATTAAAAGGCGCTTACTCCTTGGAAGAAAAGTTATGACCAACCTAGATAGTATATTCAAAAGCAGAGACATTACTTTGCCGACTAAGGTCCGTCTAGTCAAGGCTATGGTTTTTCCTGTGGTCATGTATGGATGTGAGAGTTGGACTGTGAAGAAGGCTGAGTGCCGAAGAATTGATGCTTTTGAACTGTGGTGTTGGAGAAGACTCTTGAGAGTCCCTTGGACTGCAAGGAGATCCAACCAGTCCATTCTGAAGGAGATCAACCCTGGGATTTCTTTGGAAGGAATGATGCTAAAACTGAAGCTCCAGTACTTTGGCCACCTTATGCGAAGAGTTGACTCATTGGAAAAGACCCTGATGCTGGGAGGGATTGGGGGCAGGAGGAGAAAGGGACGACCGAGGATGAGATGGCTGGATGGCATCACGGACTCAATGGACGTGAGTCTGAGTGAACTCCGGGAGTTGGTGATGGACAGGGAGGCCTGGCGTACTGCGATTCATGGGGTCGCAAAGAGTCGGACACGACTGCGCGACTGAACTGAACTGAACTGAACAGCTAGAGGACTGCAAGAGACAGATTTTCCTCAGGGAACCACACAAAGGGAATACCTAAAGCCAAAAGAGGGGACAAAGAAGCAGTCCCTAGAGAAAACTGAAGTCTATGAGGCTTCCCTGGTGGCTCAGAGGTTAAAGCGTCTGCCTCCAATACAGGAGACCCGGGTTCGATCCCTGGGTCAGGAAGATCCCCTGGAGAAGGAAATGGCAATCCACTCCAGTATTCTTGCCTGGAGATCCCATGGACAGAGAAGCCTAGTACATTACAGTCCACGGGGTCACAAAGAGTCAGACACGACTGAGCGACTTCCCCGTCACCACCTTCACCATGGTGCTGATAGCAGCAACAAACTTCAAACGCAGCCCGAGTCCTGGCTACAGTAACACAACTCTCCACACTAAAGGCCCATTTACCTCAGTTTCCATTGCCCTGTACGTGGTTGGCTTTCAACAACAGAAAATAAAGACATATTAAAAAAAATAAGAAATTAACACAGTCTGAAAAGATAAAGCCGTCATTAGAACAAAATCCACATATGAGAAAGATGTTGGAACTATCAGAGAGGGAATTTTAAATAACTTATGACAAGTTCTAAGGGTAGGACTAGTGTCCTTGTAAGAAGAGACACCAGAGAACTTACATACTGTCCCTCTCCCCTGCTGTGTACATGCACCAAGGAAAGGACATGGGGCGATACACTGAGAAGGTGATCTTCTACCGCAGGAAGAGAGCTCTCACCAGAAACCAACCACGCTAGCACCCTGATCTTCAACATCCAGCCTCCTAGACTGTGAGAAACCAATTTCTGTCATGTAAGCCACCTGCCCTGTGGTGTTTTGTCATGGCAGTCCCACCATCCCTAGGGTTACTGAATGCTGTCTTCACTATCGTGATTTCCACACAGCATTGCTTCTGATCACGGAACTCACTTGACAGCAAAAGAAATGGAGCGATGGACGCATACACATGGCATTTACTGGTCTTGCCACCATCCTGAAGCAGCTTGCTCGTCAGTATGGTGGAATGACCTTTGGAAGACCCAGCTGCAACACTGGTTAGGTGGCAGTACCTTGCAGGTCTAGGGTAAGGTTCTCCAGAAGGCCGTCTGTGCTCTGAATCAGCATCCAGTATATGGTACTGCTTCTCCAGGAAGCTAGGGGAGGAAGTGGGAGTGGCACGACTCACTAGCAACATTTTTGGTTTCCTTTTCTCACAAATTTATGTTCTGTTGGCCTAGAGGTCTTGGTTCCAAATGGGGGAATGCTTCCCTAAGGAGATACACAATGATTCCACTGAGCTGAAAACAATGCCACCTAGTCTTTGTGGGTTCCTCAGGCCTCTCAATCAAAAGGTAAATAAGGATGTGCTGGCTGGGGTGATTGACTGTGGTCACTAGGGGGAATTGGTACTCCTCCTCAATGGAGCTGAAGATGAATATGACTGGAATACAGGAGAACCCTTAGGGTATCTCTTAGTATTATCATGCCCTGTGATAAGGTGAAAGGAAAGCTACAACCCAGTCCATGCATTAGCACTAACAGGCCAACCCCTTCCAGAATGAAGGTTCAGGTCACCCCATGACTAGCAGAGATGCTCACTGAAGACAAAGGGGTAGTGGCTAGTGGAAAAAGGTAACTATAAATACCAACTACACATCTGTGTCTCTTTTGCTGTCTCGCGTACAGGTTTATCATTACCATCTTTCTAAATTCCATATATATGTGTAAGTATACTGTATTGGTTTTTTCTTTCTGGGTTACTTCACTCTGTATAATCAGCTCCAGCTTCATCCACCTCATTAGAACTGATTCAAATGTATTCTTTATAATGGCTGAGTAATACTCCATTGTGTATATGTACAGCCTTTTGGACTCTGTGGGAGAGGGAGAGGGTGGGATGATTTGGGAGAGTGGCAGTGTAACATGTATGATATAAGTGAAACGAATCGCTGGTCTAGGTTCGATGCAGGATGCTTGGGACTGATGCACGGGGATAATCCAGAGAGATGGTGTGGGGCGGGAGGGGGGAGGTAGGGGTCGGGATTGGGAGTTCCTGTACACTAGTGGCTGATTCATGTCAATGTATAGCAAAACGAATACAGTACTGTAAAGCAAAACAAACTAAAAAATAAAAATTAATTAAAAAAATAAATACCAACTACATCCACTTGACTGGTTACAGAAATGAATTGGAATTGTCATGAGTACTCCCTTCTTATTTTGCTGTGAGTATGTTTGTGTGTATACGTATCTTGTTTTATTTCCACTCTTATTCTCTAATCATGTAACAAAAGATGTACTGACTTTGTGTCATGGTATTTCAGTACTGTTAATTTTATATTATAGCATTTAAATGAGGGGATAGCAAGGAGAAGAATAAACATCATTCAAGGACTTTACTTCCTCTTCTGGGAAAGAGATAATTCATTTTCAGTTGCATGCAGGATAGGACTTTCTGGCCAACCCAATACTTTGAAGGAAATATACTCAGAATCCATAAAGGGGATCTCACCTAACCCTGGTTAGAGAGGAGGGTGGGGCAAGGCAGGAAAGGCTAACTGGGTTGAGTTAAGATCTGAGGAATGAGCAGGTTGTTATTAAGTAAGGTAAAGAAGAGGGTGGAGGTGAGAGAAGAGTGTTCTAGACAGAAATTCTTGGGAGGGAAGGTGCATAGGACGATAGAATCACACACAGCAGGCTTCACGGGACAGGCGGCTGACCAAACAGAAACTACTAACCATCTTCTTCAGTCTCTTCTCTTCTCTCTTTTCTCAAGCTGAGCCTCCTTTTCTTCTGCCTCCCTCTTCTGACGCTCCTCCTCTTGGGCCTTTAACTGGGCCTGAACAAGATTAGAATTTGTAAAAATCAGACCCTCAATTTGCACAAAAATAAGACTGTTTATGTTGAGGAAAGTCTACTATCTACCAAAGTGCTCACCCAGTCTCTGGAAGAAGCCTGCACTGTGTATTAAAAGTAGAAAACCCAAGTAACAGGTGTTCAGTTGTGTAACTTAACTGTTTCTCCAAAGGGATTCTCTTCTACTTGGGAAGATGAGGCTGAGCATGAATGAGACCATTAACTTTTCATCATAAGATGATTACTCTTTAGTTCTTATTTCATTTATGAAATACTAAGTCCAAACTATACACAGTATAAGAAAAAATTTTCTTTCATTTCACCAAAACCTACAAAACTGTTAGAACTATTTATTTTTTCTTACATGCTCAGTCGCTTCAGTAGTGTCCGACTCTTTTCGACCCTATGGGCTGTAGCCTGCCAGTCTCCTCTGTCTATGGAATTCTCCAGGCAATAATACTGGAGTGGATTGCCATTCCCTTCTCCAGGGGATCTTCCCAACCCAGGGATCCAACCTGGGTCACCTGCATTGCAGGCAGATTCTTTACTGCTGAGCCATCAGGGAAGCCCCTATTTTTTCTTAGTAGGTACAAAATTTCCTTTTGGCAAGACTTTGGAAGGTTAAAATTTTCCCACCTTTAAAATATAAGCAAGGTGAAAAGACACCCTTCAGAATGGGAGAAAATAATAGCAAATGAAGCAACTAACAAAGAATTAATCTCAAAAATATACAAGTAGCTCCTGCAGCTCAATTCTAGAAAAATAAACAACCCAATCAAAAAATGGGCCAAAGAACTAAACAGACATTTCTCCAAAGAAGACATATAGATGGCTAACAAACACATGAAAAGATGCTCAACATCACTCATTATCAGAGAAATTCAAATCAAAACCACAATGAGGTACCATCTCACACCAGTCAGAAAGGCTATGTGAAAAAGTCTATAAACAATAAGTGCTGCAAAGGGTGTGGAGAAAAAGGAGCCCTCTTACACTGTTGGTGGGAATGCAAACTAGTACAGCCACTATGGAGAACAGTGTGGAGATTCCTTAAAAAACGAAACAGAACTGCCATACAACTCAGCAATCCCATTGCTGGGCATACACACTGAGGAAACAAGACACGTGTACCCCAGTGTTCATCACAGCACTGTTTATAATAGTCAGGACATGGAAGCAACCTAGACATGGATGCCCATCGGCAGACGAATGGATAAGAAAGCTGTGGCACATATACACAATGGAGTATTACTCAGCCATTAAAAAGAATGCATTTGAATCAGTTCTAATGAAGTGGATGAAACTGGAGCCTATTATACAGAGTGAAGTAAGTCAGAAAGAAAAACACCAATACAGTAGACTAATGCATATATACGGAATTTAGAAAGATGGTAACGATGACCCTATATCTGAGACAGCAAAAGAGATACAGATATAAATAATAGTCTTTTGGACTCTGTGGGAGAAGGCAAGGGTGGGATGATTTGAGAGGGCAGTGTTGAAATGTGTATATTATCATACGTGAAGTGGATCGCCGGTCCAGGATCGATGCATGAGACAGGGTGCTCAGGGCTGGTGCACTGGGATGACCCTGGGAGGTGGGATGGGGAGGGAGGTGGGAGAGGGATTCTGGACGGGGAACACATGTGTGCCCATGGCTAATTCATGTCAATGTATGGCAAAAACCACTACAATACTGTAAAGTAATTAGCCTTCAATTAAAAAAAAAAAAGAATTACCCACCTTTGTAAACTTATCAGGTTGAACATTTACCTATTACACATCAGTCTTGGTTATGTGTAAATCTCCTAAGTTGCTAGCTCCATCAACATTTCAAAACATCATTGTTGTATACTAATGATGCTGATGCTCCTTCTCTTCATTTTCCTAAAACTATCATAGAGTTCAGGCCATGAGGCAAAAAGCCATATCCAAAGTTGGTGTTATGCTACTCCTTAGTGGCCTTAAACAACCTAGGTTTCAGTTTTTAATAAAGACCTACACAAATCCTTTTTCTTGCCTCATTTTGCATTCTTGATTTATTACCAATTTCTCCTCTTCTTGTTTTTTCTTCTTCTCTGCCAAGATCCGCCTACGTTCAGCTCGCTGAACTGCTCTCTCTTCCATGGCTAGAAAACAGTAAGAGTTCCAATATAAAAAATATAAAGAATACTGGAAAAGAAATGTCTCCATTTTATGGTAAAATTGTTAAAGTTTTCTTTTGGGTGTTCACAATGCCAAATATATATATATATGCATAAAATTTATATTAAAATACAATTACAGAAATTGTAATTATACAATGTGTATAGGTATATACACACATACACACACATCCTACAGGTTAAGGACCGACAACCTCATCCTTGGCCATGATGAACAATTTTCAGATTATGTTTTTGTTCACATTTCTATTAGAATAATTGTTCACTGGTTTAAATAAGATAATGTGTCTTGAAGAAACTTTTAGTATGTGAAATCCAGAAACCAGAATTTTAATTTGGCAATTCCTTTAATGAATGTTGAAAACTTTAATTACATATAACAAATACTTTGAGAACAGAATCACTCTTCAAATACCATTGAGTTTGCTACTTTCTCCTCGGTTACTACGTCTGTCTGTATATGTGACAACAACAACAAACTGAGGTTTGGGGTCATGATGATCACATTTTAAACTAGTTTTAGGGCCGGGATATCCAGATGGGCAGGAAATGGAATTGTACTAGGCATCTGAAGAACTGGCATCTGAATGAATTCAAGTGTCAGACTCCTGTTCTTGACAGTCTATTAAATATCGATCCAAAAGAAGCAAATGTGCAAGATGGCCTGATAATATGACTCTGCCACCAGCTGGGGTTTCATAGGCAGAGGGGCATGGGTGGGAGGAGTATCAAGTTCTGCTCACCTAACTCAGCCAATGGTTACTTTAGGCTCCTTGTGCTGTGTTACAGAGAAGAAAATTGAAGTCCAAGTTCAAGAATTAATAAACAAAAACCCAGCAGGCTATTTCTTACAGATATTAAGTGTCGGCTTTGCAGAAAAAAAAATAGTGGGGGTGCCACAGATGGCAGGAATGAGACTGTCTTTAAGGAGGCAGAAATAAGACTAGAGGATTAAAGTGAGAGCCCCAAGAGGCAGAGCCTGTGGTAATATGCAATTTTTTCCTCTTTTCTAGAGCTAGTCATTAAAGATTACTTGAAAATAGCCAGGTGTTCCAAAACATGCTAACTCTTTGATCAAACAATAATTTCTTAAAAATAATCACATCAAACTGGGCACTTCCTGATCATCCTCAATGATGGACAAAGAGGTCATAAACTGCTGATTTGGCAGAGTCAATGCATAGATTGCTGATTTTTTTCATTAACAGGAATGGACTTCAGGCACAGTGTACCTCTGGTGACATCACTCCCTGTTAGGGCAGCAATCCTACCATAGGTAAAAAGTCAGATTTACAAGCCACAATAAAATTGTCAAAGTGCCTACCACTTCACACAAACATGTTCAGTGCATGACTAAGTACAGAGTAAAAACAACTAGCAATTTCACTAGGTGAGTCCTAAGGAATGCTTCTCTTCATAATACAGTTTGGTTTAAATAATGACTCCTATGCACATCAAAAATGTTATGAAAATGTCTGGTTTATAGATTTCATTCTAGAAGCCTGTCATCGAGGCACAATTCATTATGTAATAACTTGATGTAGATTAATGTAAACTGATCTGTATTTTAATGTTAAAAAGTACAATGACAGGTGACCTTTAGTGTTTATTCTTAGAAGCCACTCAGAATTTTTTTGTGAATTGTCCCATTTTAAAAACACAATCCAAATCTCAGGTTACAAAAGAATGATTAAACCTTTCAGCAATGTTTTGTTTTTGTATTGGCCAGGAAGACCACAAAGTTTGGCAGGAGGGGTAGGAAAAAAGTCGTGGTGCTCTCTGGTGTATCTACTCGTCACGTATCTACCCATCTTAGACTTTGACCAGGTTCTCTAAGTCTCAAAACCCAACAGTTGCCAGGATTCAGTCCCAACATATCCTACTCCAGGAGGAAAGATAACCATAACCCAGGTCCCACCGAGATAGCCCTGCCTTTCAGTATAGGATGGGGCGCCATCAACTGCCTTGGATTCCTTCTGGGTCCAGAAAGAGAGCTTCGGGAGTCACTTCTACTGCCTTCAGTCCCAGGGCAAGCAACGGGTGAACTGAGGGGGGGAAAAAAAGGGAAAAGAATTCAGACCAATCACCAGTTTCAGAACTCAGAGTCTTTTACAAACTTTAATTAATCCTTACTCCCTGAGATACCTATGTATTATTATACCCATTCAATAAACTGGTATAATGAGGCATGGAAAGGTTGAGTGACTGGCCTGAGTCTATGACGTGAGTCAGGTGCTCTGACTCCCAACCCAGTACTTCAGATCAATACATACTGCCCACTTCTTATCCTATCATTTGTCACACATACTGAGTATGTCACAAGCATGTCTAAAATCATCTTAAATAGCTTTTGAGAAATTTGGACTATTATTCTAGGTTCAAAAACGTTTATCTCAAGCAACTACAAACTTCCCCAATAAGTCATCCCCAAGGGCTGCTCCGTTTAGACCTAATATTTTCTGAACTAGCTTCTCAGCCCTAAACATAATCAGGAATCCAGAAATCGAGATAGAGCAAGTAAGCATTTTCCTATTTTACTGGTAGAGTGACAGAGCTCCTCAGACAAAGGCAGCTACAATACAATCGCTAACTGTATACAACTGGATCCTTAATAGGCAGCCACTTGCCTTAAATACCTTTTGGTACCTTTCACATATCAATCACAATGTATGAGGCCTCTGCTTTGCATGTGCACAATAAGCAATTATGGAGTCTGGATGTTGGGTAAAATTCAGGAACCTTTTGACTACAAAGTAAAAAAACAACAACAAAGACTCCAGAGAGTGTTCTAATACAATGGACATACTTTGGAAGCATTTGGCAGGTTTGTTCCCATTCATCTTCTCCCGGGTTTACAGCTGGCAGCTCTGTGGGTGCATACGCCCTGCTGCCTGCCGAACCTCTGCCAGCCGCTGGTTTTCCTTCAGCTCCAGAATTGTTTTCTGCTGTTCCTGAAGTTTCTTCTTCTGCTTTTCAATCAGCTTCTGCTGGAAGATATGGCGGTTGCGGAAATGACCCATGCAAACAGGTTCTGCTTTCTGGCTGCTGGTTCTGAACTTCTTTTTGTTACCAGGCTGTTGGGAGGGCTCATCACTTGGGCTCTTGTGTGGCTTACTGTCAGACGTATCCGGAAGGGCCTTTTGGAGGGGAACCTGCAAGATGCTCTTTGTTGGTCTTCCGAGGTGGCAGCTGGGCAAACAACCACTGCTCCCGGAGGGAGGCTTTTCCCACAAAGGAGGGACAGCAGCCACCTGAGAGAGAAGGAATATGCTGTAGCTCATTCATTTAAAGGACTGTGCTGATGAGCTCTATCTCCCCCAGGTCAGCAGCCCGCTCTGTTCA
Organism: Aepyceros melampus; assembly: GCA_006408695.1. Taxonomy (NCBI): domain Eukaryota; kingdom Metazoa; phylum Chordata; class Mammalia; order Artiodactyla; family Bovidae; genus Aepyceros; species Aepyceros melampus. The sequence goes on from SJXQ01012868.1 coordinate 186,444, forward strand.
ATGGCACAACTGCCCTGACCGCAGCCACAGCTGCTCTGGGCTCCTGCCTGGCTATCTCAGAAGCTGCCAGTCTTAGCCTTGTGAGTCACTCTTAGAATGTGTACTGCTGCTCACCACAGATCCTGGTGGGAGTGGGTACAATCACAGGAACTACTGCCATGACCAGGATATTTGTGATCAGAAAAACGTGCTTATAAATATCTAATTTGGATAGTTCATTTAGAAATTGGGCATGATTACTCCAGATATACATCCCAGGAATTTAATCTGCATGAACTGACCCTGAATGTTGCAGGAAATGGGCTTCCCTGGTGGCTCAGATGGTAAAGAATTTGCCTGCAATGGAGGAGACCCAGGTTCGATTCCTGGGTTGGGAAGATCCCCTGGAGAAGGGAATAGCTACCCACTCTAGTATTCTTGCCTGGAGAATTCCATGGACAGAGGAGCCTGGTGGACTGCAGTCCATGGGATTGCAAATAATCAGACCCGACAGAGCAACTAACACTTTCACTTTGCAGGAAATTGAAAATATTAGGCAAAGTATATATTCTTTCTCAAGAATGTTTGACAATTAAGGAAAAACTTTACAAATCAATAATAGCTCTTTAATAATAACTACTCTTTAATGACAGTTCTTCCAATGTCTCTCTTGCCACTAATAAATTAATCACAGGGTATTTATCTATTTCAGGATCAAGGCCTGGATTAAACCATACTGTCTCCAGCTATTTCAAAGAATTTATTTGTGGGAAGTGTTTGCAATCCCACTGGGCAAATATCTACATTATATAAGACTAATAATATTTTATATTAGCAAATATCTATATTATATAAGACTAATAATATTTTGTATTAGCATATGGCTTAATAGTTTTTAAGGCTTTATCACATAAGTCTCATTTAACAGATTTAGGTTTTGTACTCAATTACAAATTCTATATAGAAAGAAACAGACTTTTTAATCAGAAAAAGTTGTGCTGGTTAAAATAATGTCACAGTTAAAATGTTTCTTCTAGAATAGTTTGATTCCATGGTCTAAAGTCTGATCAGTTTTTGACTCTGTCATCCACAGTGGTGTTAGGAGAAAAATACTATGAACTATCTTGTATCATAGAAGCTTCTAGCTTCATCAGGGCGCCATACTTGGGAACTCAAAGATAATTTTCATGATGATGGAAATATTTTCTATAGACTAAGCAAAAGCAAAAGATATAATATATGGAAACTCTGAAATGTTAAAATACTTTAAAACATAGCTTTCTGTTTTAGAAATGTCAGTGGACATTTATTCATGAGAACACCTGCTTAAGCAATTTAATGTCAAGCAAGGTATGTGTTTTAGGCTCTTTTAAACTTTGTGGTAATGATGCATTATTAACCCAGCAAGACTATAAAAGTCTTGAGTACAGCAACAAGATTTCTTTTGGATCATGGTAACTTTTTAAGGTGAAAATGAAAGAAAATCTTAATGGTACAGACTGTACTTAACAGAACAGGACTGAACAGTCTGGCTCAATTAGAGAAAATCACCTCTATTAGTTAACTGATAATTTCAGAAATTTCAAGGTATAAGATTTGTGTTCATGGTACATATGTTCCTCTGACAGTATAATTACTGAGCATCTAAGTATAGATTTTATATATTCATTTGTTCATGTTACACTGTATACTCTGGGCAAGATCAGAATTTATCTAGTTATCTATAGAATCTATTACAGCCTTTTATTTTCACTTCTACTTTTTACAACTTTATCTTTTCTTGATAAAATCTTTTATCTTGACTTCAGAGATCTGAAGACTTGTTTCTTGAGTCTAAATTATATACACATGTAGCAATTTTTCTGTTTTATGCAGGTAACAAAGGACTTTCTGCTGACTTCTTCCATTTGAAGATAACTGGAACTTTGTGATGTAAAAGGCTTCACACAGCTATTTACATAGAAGATTCTCTTGGGTCTCAATGGAAACAAGATTATCTAACTAACATCAAGGCAGTTAACTTGCCTAGGGGAAGGGACCAAAATGTTACATAAATTCAAAAAAGCACCCTCATGACCCTCTTCTGCAGAGAGAGACAAAGCTTAAATTAAAACCCGCCTACTTGCTGGCAGTAATCACAACAAAAAGCAAGGCTGGGGACCATGCAGTGCTCAATTTAACTTCACACGTTTGACTTTAGTGCTTAACAGCATTATGTAGAAGGGTGCAGGGGCCAGGCTGGAGGCGAGGGGGCAGAGGTCCTTTTCCAAAAGTCTTTTCAAACATGCCAAATGCAATCATGAAAGAAAAAACTGATAGGATTGACTTAATAAAAACTGAACTGTATACTTAGAGAATGAACTTATGGTTCATCAGGGAGGAAGGGTTGAAGGAGGGATATACTGAGAGTTTGAGATTACGGTGTATACATTGCTATATTTAAATAGATAACCAACAAGGACCTACTATATAGAACATGGAACTTGGCTCAATATCTTGTAAAAACCTAAGTGGTAAAAGAATTTGAAAAAGAACAGATACATGTTTATGTATAACTGAATCACTTCGCTATACACCTGAAACTCACATAATATTGTTACCAATGATACTCTAATATAAAATAAAAAAAAAAGGAAATGAGTTCAACAGGTTTCCCTACAGATTAATTACTGTATATTTAGAACACAGAATTTAAAATAAATGTACAGCCAGAAAAAAATTCAAATATGACAGACCAATTAAAAAACAAAATGAAACTTAACTGTATACAGTACCGAACTCTACAAATAAATCAAGACAAATAACAAAATAAAAAAAAATGCAAAATAAATGATAAAAAAAGCATCAATAGTCTTAAAAACATAGAATTCCTATAAATAACAAAAAGATACATAATCAAGGATAAAAACGGACAAAATGTATGATGAGACAAATCACTATTAACTTTTCTATACTCATTTTCAGACATATATATATATATATATATATAAATGGTCAAAATAAAAAATGCTTAACCTCACTAGTAGTAAAAAATGCAAATGTTGAAGCAACAATAACATGAGAAATATTTTACCTGTCAACTTGGCAAAAATAATAAATATGGTATCAAACAGGAAACCAGGTACTTCTTTGAAACAACCTTCATGGAAGGGCCATTTGGTAAAAGTCTTTAAAATGTGCATTCTATTTTTAGGTATTTATCCAAAGTAAAAGCTTATGGATGTACGCAAAGACTTAGCTACTTGTTTCACTAAGGCTTTGTTTATAAAAGTGGTAAACTAGAAATAAGTTAAATGCCTAGCAACAGAAAATAGTATATAGCTTGTGGTTCACAACAGAGTTTCATGCAGTCATTAAACACAATGGCACAGAATGACAGTCCTTAACCAGGGCTTATTCATCAAGTTCACCTGTGGAACTTCAAAAAAAACCATGGTGCCCCACACCCAGAAATTCTGATTTCGTAGGTCTGAGTCTGTGTTATACTCTCAGTTGGAAACTACTGTTGTAGAAGTCGATTCAGTGACAGAGAAAACTCTTATTACATTGTGGAAAATAATTTTAGAAAAACAGACCACATTATGATAAGAAGAAAGTATATTCTCACCAAAGTGGGTATAGGGAACATAGCTCAACATAATAAAAGTCATTTATGATAAGCCACAGCCAATATAATACTCAATTGTGTAAAGCTGAGAACCTCCCCACTAAATTCAAGAACAGGACAAGGATGCCCACTCTCACCACTGCTATTCAACATAATATTGGAAAGCCACAGCAATCAACAAGAAAGAGAAATAAAAGGTATTCCAATTGGAAGAGAAGAGGTAAAACTGTCACTGTTTGCAGAAGCCATGATTCTCTACACAGAAAACCATAAAGACTTTGTATACAAACTGTTAGAACTAATAAATGAATCCAGTAAGGGGACTTCCCTGGTGGTCCAGTGGTTAGGACTCCACACTTCCACTACACAGTGCACAGGTTCCATCCTTGGTCAAGGAATGCACACATCCCTACTGTGCAGTGCAGCCAAAAAAAAAAGCAAAGGAATTCAGTAAAGTGGCAAGATATAAGATTAACATATTTAAATCTGCTGCATTTCTTTATACTAACAACGAAATATCAGAAAGAGAAAGCAAAAAAAAAAAAAAAATCCAAATAAAACTGCATCATGTTGGCACAACACTGAAAATCAATTACACTTCAATAATAAATGAATAAATAAAACTGCATAAAAAAGAAACCTAGAAATAAGCTTAACCAAGGAAGTGAAAGGCTTGAAAACTATAAAACACTGATAAAAAAAAACTGAAGATGATTCAAAGAAACAGGAAAGATATCCCATGGTCTTGAATTGGAAGAATTAATGTTATTAAAATGGCCATGCTACCCAAAGCAATCTACAGATTAAATGCAATCCCTAAAAATATTTGTGACATTTTCCACAGAACTATAACAAATAATCCTAAAATTTACATGGAATCATGAAAGAACCAGAATTGGCAAAGCAGTCCTGAGGAAAAAGGATCAAGTTGAAAGCATAGGCCTTCCAGACTTCAGACTATACCTCAAAGCTACAGTAATCAAAACAACATGGTATTGGCACAAAAAAAGACATACAGGACAATGGAACAGAATATGATCTCAGAAATAAACTCACACACCTATAGCAAATTAATCTCTAACCAAGGAGGCAAGAGTATACAAGGGAGAAAAAAGTCTCTTCAGCAAGTGGTATTGGGAAAGCTGGACAGTCTCACATAAATCAGTGAAATTAGAATATTTCTTCACACCACATATAAAAATAAAATGGTTTAAAGACCTATATATAAGGCATGACATCATAAAACTCCTAGATGAGAACATAGGCAAACTGGACAAAAATCATAGCTGTATTATCTTAGATCAGGCTCCCAAAACAAAAGAAATAAAAGCAAAAGTAATCCTACTCAAACTAAAAAGCTTTTGCACAGCAAAAGGAACCATCAACAAAACAAAAAGTCCACTAAACAGAAGAAAATATTTGCAAACAATGCAACTGACAAAGGGTTAATACCCAAAATATACAACAGTGCATACACCTCAATATCAAAAAAGCAAACAACCCAATAAAAAGTTGGCAAAAGACCTAAACAGACATTTTTCCAAAGACGACATACAGATGGCCAACAGGCACATGAAAGATGCTCAATATCACTAATTATCAGAGAAATGCAAATCAAAGCCACAATGAGGTATCACCTCATACTGGTCACAGTGGCCATCATCAAAAAGTCCACAAATAATAAATGCTGAAGAGGGTGTGAAGAAAAGGGAATCCTCATACACTATTGGTGGGAATGTAAATTGGTGCATCCACTGTGGAAAACAGTAGAGTTTCCTTAAAAAATTAACATAGCAACACTATTTACAACAACCAAGACTTGGAAACAACTCAAGTGCCTATCAACAGACAATTGGTTTAAGAAGATGTGATGTATATAAACACAGCAGAAGATTACTCAGCCATAAGAAAGAATGAAATACTGCTGTTTGCAGCAACAGGGACCTAGATAATATCATACTAACTGAAGTCAGACAGAGAAAGACATATTATGTGATATCATTTATGTATCAAGTCTAAAAAACAATACAAATGAATGTATACACAAAACAGAAACAGTTCATAGACATAGAAAACAAACTTACGGTTACCAAAGGGGAAAGGGGAAGGGGAGAGATAAATTAGGAGCAGGGGATTAACAGATACAAACTACTGTGTATAAAAGAGAGATCAACAAGGGCACAAGGAACTATATACAATTATCTTACAATAACCTATAATGGAAAATAATCCAAAAAATATGTATATATAACTGAATCACTTGTGTTATATACCTGACACTAATAAAATATCGTAAATCAACTAGGCCTTCCTTTTCCTGTTTTATGGCAAATTAGATATCCTCAATGACTTGACTGAAGAAAATTTAAAAGCTAAATATCATTAAAGAGAAAAATCTGCATATGCTTGAATAGAGAAAAGACCAGCTATATACTTCAACATGTTATTGGTGTGTGTGTGTAGTCTCAGTCATGTCTGATTCTTTATGATACCATGGGCTGTAGCCAGCCTGGCTCCTCTGTCCATGGAATTTTCCAGGCAAGAATACTGGAGTGGGTTGCCAATAGGAGGTGGTTCCTCCTCCAGGGATCTTCCTGACCCAGGGATCAAACCTGCGTCTCCTGCATCTCGCACATTGGCAAGCAGGTTCTTTACCACTCGCGCCACCTGGCAAGTGGTTATCTCTAAATGATGGGATTATTGCCTATTTTTTCTTTTTCCTATTTTTTACTTTTCCTCTCTCTTCCCTGGTGGCTCAGAGGTTAAAACGTCTGCCTGCAATGCAGGAAACCCAGGTTCGATCCCTGGGTTGGGAAGATTCCCTGGAGAAGGAAATGGCAACCCACTCCAGTATTCTTGCCTGGAGAATCCCATGGACAGAGGAGCCTGGTGGGCTACAGTCCATGGGGTCGCAAAGAGTCGGACACGACTGACTGACATCACTTTCACTTTCACTTTTCCTCTGTGAATCCGTTTCTGTTTTGTATGTACATTCATTTCTTTTTCCTTTTTGTCATTTTCTCCTGCCACTTGCTACAATTAATACATATGAATTCTTATTAGGAAAATTAAAACTAATCTTCCCCTCTTATAAATCACAACCTCATTTACAAAGGCAATGTCTGATAATCAAATAAGAGATTCAGTAACTCTAAACAATGCTTTATACATCTGTTCTTGGATGGAATTTTTCTCTTAGTTGTTTTAAATTCCCTGTCTATATTACATCTCTACCAAATTTCAACTACTCCAAAGTTTATATGTGATTATAAAAGAAGACTCATTTCAAAAAGTCAACACTGATCGAAAGGCAACCTTTGCTCACTGCAGCAGCTCTCATCTTTTAGATGGCTCAGGCCAGGAAATCTGACAACAGCATAGTCCAGGCTGTACTGTGCTGTGTTTAGTCGCTCAGTTGTGTCCCACTCTTTGCAACCCTAAGGACTGTAGCCCGTCCTCTGATGGGAATTCTCCAGGCAAAAGTACTGGAGTGGGTTGCCATGCCGTCCTCCAGGGGATCTTACCAACCCAGGGATTGAACCTAGTCTCCCACACTGCAGGCAGAGTCTTTACCACTGAGCCACAAGGGGAGCCCTAGAGTCCTGGAGTGGGTAGCCTATCCCTTCTCCAGGGGAACCTCCTGACCCAGTTATTGAACTGGGGTCTCTGGCAATGCAGGTGGACTCTTTACCAACTGAATAGCCCGGGCTATACGAGGATAAAGCTAAATCCAAGTATGTAATAAGCAGGAAGACTAAGCAAAGGAAAAACATCTTACCTCTCCGTTTCTAGGTGGATCCTCCATAGCTGTTGCCTCCTCAAGCAGACTGATGCTTGATGACATGTTCGCACTGAGCTTCCCTAGTGATGCTGCCTTCAGCAGCTCATTCATTTTCTTCCTGGTTTCCTCCTTTGTTACGGCCAGTTCTCTCTTTAGGATCTCTGCACGATGCCAATGCTGCCATTCTGTAAAATGGTGTTGGAGAACTTGTTTCCGGTTATGCTCAGTGGCCAGCTGTTGTTTTCTAAGCAACAAAGCACTTCCATTAAAAAAGAAGCCATTTACTGCTTTTTAGTTGATAATATAAACGAAATACAAGTCAAAGGAGTTCTAGAGATGCTACATCATAGCTCCAGTTTGTTCTTTTATTTAAGCTCAAAGGAGTCATTTTATAAAATTCCCCAGTGCAAAGGCTCAAAGAAGGCAATGGCACCTCAAGGCACTGCCTCAGAAGAAAGAGGGACTGTTCCATTCTGTCACACCACAAAGACTTACTAAATTTTTTTATTACCATAATATAGTTTCTGAGAGGTTCTGGAGGGGGAGGAGCAGAAAGAAGAGGTATTCAGGTAACAACTTTTACAAATATATGAATGCATGAGGGAGATATCCAACTATACTTGCAAATCTAAGGAAGACAGGTTTGGGAGAAGGAAAAAGGGACAAAACTTAACAAGTGAGTTGTCAATAATTAGTTAAGTATAAGACATAAAAATCAACATGAACCTTGTGGAAGGACTTGGGCAGGGAAAGGATCTCTGAAGAGAAGGGCTCATTTACCAAAGCCATAAACCGCATGAATGAAGGACTCTCTTGTGCAGACACTTGTTAACACTAGAAGTATGTGAAGGGAATACACAAGGCACTTGCTCCCACAGAGCTCACTCATAACCTAGTAGGGGGTCTGGTTCACTCTCTTCCTAAGGAAGAGCTCCTTTTGACTCCTGAAAACTTCATGATGTTAGGGGACATGACTGAGTGGAGTTGGGAACTGCCAGCTGCATTCCCCTCCCAAAGGGGCTCTCAATTTGGAGACATTTTGGTGATAGCCAGGTGACAATTCAAGCATAGAGGCCTCTGAGATCAGTCTATAAGTGGATGATTATCGTCTCTGAAGAAGGGAGCTGTAGAGCTTGGAACTTATGTCACAACCAGGGTCCATTTTGAGATTTAAAATCTAATACTGTTTAGATACCGACTTAATTTTACCTTGTAAAGGTGACTTGAATAAGTTTTCTACAACACTATTTGCATATCCACTTCTGTTAAACATATATAACACTTAACCCTCCTCATGGACTTTTTGGGGTCATACCAAAAAAAATCATAACGTTTTAAGCCAAGAGTCAGAAGAACATTTCTACAGTTCTTAAATGCTTAAAGTGACTTTTAAACCTTCTGTGACTGACACCTACACTAAGAAGAGTGTTACACCATGACTTCAATATAAGCTAATATGTGCATGTGTGTATGAAACAAAAGTTTTGTCAAAGGATATTTACCCTTACTACCAAAGATGTACTCCAATGTTTCTTTTCTAATCTACTCTATTTTTTAAAAAACATACCTTGTCTTGAGGCTGATTTTAGGAACTATTAATGAGTTAAAACCCTTAGTTTGAAAGACTACTCAAGAGTCATAGAATTTAACATATGTCAGATGAGTTGGGTGAAATAACCAATTAGTGAGAGTAATGTTGATTGAAATAATAGCATTTAGGATAAATGCTAACAGCAATTCTGCCAACAGCATATTTCATTATATATAATTGTTTCTTTCTAATGCAATGATAGATAAAAAATACTTGGTGATTGACTGATGGTTTCTATAGTAAAAATACAATATGGTAATAAACATTTATATATAATATTTTACTTTGATAGAAAAAAAGAAAGGATCTGAGATGAATGACCTTGAAATAAAAATTTTAAAGGAATAAGACTAATAAATCGGGTAGCAATGCAGGTAAGAACAAAGCTCAAAAAATTTCAATGTCTAAATAATGAAACAAACAAAACACCCAATGGCATTTTACTCAAGTGAGTGGAAATCGTAAATTTCCACAGGTTAGAAGATGTATATGCTCTGTCTAATTAATGTAAAATTTGATTTACATCAGTGTGGGCATGAAGGAGAAGTGTGAAGTTTACCTGATATGTTAATTTCATGTTTTTATAGCATAAACAGCTAAAAGCTGCACTGGACTCTTGACTGTCAAAGAGAGGGGTTATTGGGATAGTATAAAAAGGCAAAGAGAAAAATACTTCTGGAAATATAACAAAAGACTAAAGAGTTAAAAAAAAAAAGTGGGTTGAAAATGCATGTTTATTACTGTGTTTAGAGCTTTCCCTATTGTGATAATGCAGGATTTGAGGATGTACTTGGGTTTGTGGGAATGGTAGGAACACAGATGCCAGGGATCCAGAGACAAGGCTGGTTCTGCTCTTGCTTCCTTGTGGTTCCCTTCAGCAGAGTGACACTTCTGCAGACAAGCCCATTTTTATACCTTTAAAATGATGATACTAAAAGCATAAATATTTCTGAAACTGAAAAATCACTTCTTAAAAGCTCAGTCAGATGTGATTTACTTTGGCATGCTAACCCAAAGAAATGGTTCCACAGTTCCCAAATAAACATAAAATGAAGAGGTCCTTTATGGATCCTGTCCCAATATGTTTCCAAGGTGAAATCAGGGAATTTCTGACAAGAATATATAAATTGATCATTATAATTATATAACAAATGCAGAGAAAGGCTGTCTCCAACGAACTAAGTATATAAAATGTAATAGGTCCAAATAGGAATTTAAATATGAACCAGGCTGCTCAGCATCAACACCTCAAATGCTACATAGCTATTGATCTAAAACACAGTAGTCAGAAGAACACTAACTAGATAGAGGACCCTGGGCAAGCAACTGAAAGTGTCTCAGATTCCTCTTCAAAAGTAGTGTCACTCTAACAACAACAAACCCTATACTGCCCATCGCACAGGAGTCTGTTTTTAAAGATGTAATTAAATTTTAAAAAGAACCTGAAAATATAGAACACACGCATGTGTAAGGTAACAGCACTATCTAAGGACAAGACTATTAGATATCTAAAGAGTGAGTGTCTTGAATTTTTTAAAAGGAAGTGAGAAATGATAAATAAATAAATCATATGCTAGTGATCCAATAAGAGTGCTGAAATCTGATGCAGAACACAAAAATAGCAATGATGCAAACAGCTGCATTTGGGATGAGCGGGTTCAGCAGGAACAGGAATGCATAAGCTAATGCATTCTGAAATGCACCAGGTAGCCCTCTCCAGGGAAAACATGCAAGATAACACAGCTCTACTTTAAAGAGATTTAAAGTGAGCCAGCCAGGGCAAGTCTGGCTGGTCCCCTGCCTCTCTGGCAGACATACTAGGAGCTTTACCAGCTTTGGATGCCACATAATTTCTAGCCTCTCAAATGGATACCAAGATGAGCATGGGGGAAGGGCAATGGACCATGATTACAGAGATGCTCCATAAATGACTGCCCTACAGCATGCTGAAATCAGGAGGGTCAGAAATGGGGACTACCTGGCAGTCTCCTGTCAGTTGTGCCTTCCCACCCCTGGCTAGCCTGGTGGGTTCACCCAAGCCTGTTCCCACACAAGCTGAGTATGTACTGGCTTACCAGTTTTCCCCTAAACTGAAAAATGCTCTCTTCTACTTAGTCATGATCTGTCTCTCTCAAAAGATGGGACCCAAGAGTTCCTATTTTTAAAAAGCTGCTTGGGGGCCTGTAATGCATGATAGCCAAGTCTATGTCACTCCTAAGTTTTTTATCTTATTGCGCCTTCTGTTGCAATTATTTTTAGTATTTGGGTAAATTTTTAACTTCCCCACTTAGACTGAAAACTCCTAAAAGGCAAGAATGTTCAACACTCTTTTTAGTTCCTCTGCAGGTACTTAAGAAAAAGTCTCGTATACAGTAAGCATCCGTAAAGCTGACCAGGTGAACGAATACATGCTATCAGACAGAATAAATGAATGAGTGAATGAATAAATGTCACGGTTTGAAGGATGACAAAGGGCCTGCCACTGTACTCCCCAGTCCCCATCACTGACATTTTGGGCACTGTTTCCAGACACTGTCTATTAAAATGTAAGTTTCCTAGGAGGGATAACATCAAATTGAGGAGGACAGAGACAGAGTATGAGGGGCTAGAGGGACACAGGCAAGAGAGATGAAAGCCTGGTCCAGGAAAGGCCCAAAGCACTTGTTCAAGAGAAGGCAGGGTTGAGGATACTGTGGAGACTAGTAAGGGAAGGATAGAGATGCTTCCCAGGAAAGAACTGAGGAATCGGGAGAGCAGGCTCAGGAAGGGTGGGGAGAGGATGTTGAAAACAAGCTCTGCTTCTTCCCTGTGTCCGGACGGCTGTAAATGGAAGGAATATGGTGGAGAGGAGGAATGGAAGATCTGGAGCCAATTTTCAAAAGTGAATATGCTAAAGAAATTAAAAATACAGTTCAAGTCCAATACCACCATGGCTGAGGGTCTAACAGCGTTGTGTGCCACCATTTTATTGTATTACCTGAGCAGCTAAATCCTTAGTTAAGAGTTTGGGAATATCTGTCAGCATTTCAATTTTATTACAATGTTGTACTGACATTCTATATACACCAAAACTACTTTTAAAAGAAAAAAGACAAAAATTCCTATTAGGGAATTTTTAAGAAAATTTAGAAAATAAACCTTTGGAAAAAGGTGTATCTTTCTGGAGAAATACATGAATGAGTGAGACTCCGAGCACAGGCTCAGTAAGAAAAGAAGGTGACTAAATCAGGAATGAAAAGAGAGGGATTTGTTGTTGCTCCAGAGAGAAAGTGGGGAGAACAGAAAGGAAATAAGGCAGAGAAAGAAGCCCCAAATGCCGGGCCCTGCAAGGGGGACAGGCCAGTAAGAGGAAAGCCCAAGTGGCAAAAACAAACGTGGATTCAAGAGCTGGAGCCTCAGGACACAGCTGAGATCTGAGAAACAGACATGACACGTGATTTTCATGTCCAGGTGAATGGGCTGAAGAACCAACGATGTTCTGTCAATCTGGTAAGAGTTTAATTTCTATAGTGAGTAACCCCTTTACAATAAATATGCTCTATCCTTTGATCTCACTATTTAGGAAAAAAAATTCTTGAAAATGTATGGAGTTAAATTATAGAAGAGGAAGCAACTGAGTTCTTCATTCATCCACTGGCTCACCTATTAGTCATCAATTATGTGTTTAGCGTTCACAGAGAAACTGGGAGAAACTCTGACGAGCATGGCAAAGGGGATCCTGGCTCTCCTGACACCCTTAGTCCCACTGGCACTTCTTGGTTTCCGCTTGTAGTAGCTACCTTTGAGCTTTTTTCTCCACCTCTAATAACCCAACAATCTTTGCACAGAATCACCCAAAAATTCCTAAAGCAATCTCTAGAATGAAGAACAACATGCAGAGAGCCAGGGATTTGTAGGAAAGCGGCACAAAGGACAGTGTGGCTCCTTTTCTATATTTCTAGCTTGACTTGTTATTTGTTGATTACTGCTCTAGTTTCACATCTACAACCATCTAGAGTCAATGGCGATATACCTGAAAGACATGACTGTCTTAGGGAGCCATCACCTAGATTTTCTTTAACTAGGAGCAGCATAGTATAGGAAAAACATCTGATTCAGCATCAAAAGGACCAGGCTCTAGTCTTGGATGGGCTACTTGAAGCTTTATGACCTTGACAGAGTTCTTCATCCTTTCTGTGCCTTACTTTTGCAATCTGTAAAACGAAAGGCTGGATCAGATACTCCTTGAGCTATCTTCCTACTCGAAGAGTTTCTTGCTCTAAAGGTTTATAGTAAAAAAAAATTATTATAAGTTAAATATTTTCTAACTCTGACAGTTTAAAAAAATGTAGTATCTGTGCCGAGCATTTTAAAATAGACACTTGAAAATAATTCACAGATATGAGACAAGAAGTTCTAAGAAGATCTTTAAAAAAAATTGGCACATAATGCTATTATGAAATCCCCATTTAGTGTTTTTATATTTAAATAGCTTAATTGGAATGGAATCTCAAGTTCTTCAGATTTTTCTTCTATAGGTTTCTTCTTCTGGCATGTAAATTTCACAGACCACTCTGAACTTTAACGTCTTAGGTTCCACTCCTGTTATGCCCTCACTCATGATGTTTCCCTATTGCAACACCTCTAATTTCCTTCCCTTTTTATCCAATAAATCCACCCAATTCTTTGGTCAATCACTGGGTCCTCAAAATTTAGAAATAAATTGTAAAATGCTCCTTCCCCACACTGAAGATATTCCCTCAGCATACTGTAGGAAAGGAAAATTGTCTCAGTCACCATCCTGCTTAAAAACCTTCAGGCATTCACCTTTATTTACCAAAGAATGCCTAAACTCCTTGTCTAACCATTTAAGGCCTTTCACAGTTGATGAACTTGACAACCACAGGCTTGATGATTTCCAGCCACATTTCATGCCATCATCTCACTCCCTACTTCTACTTAGGAACATCCCACTAATCGCACGCAGAATCTAACTTAAGACCCATCTTCTTGATAAACCCCTTCTTGATATTCTGTAGGAGCCTCCTCAGTTACTTCCCTTTAGTAGGTTCTCAACAGCCAAAGGAGATACATTACAAAGTATATAATGCTAGTCCACACCTGTACTATTTCTAGATTTCATCTTCCCCACAAAACTGAGTTCTTAGAGGACAAGGGGTCATGCGTCAGGCTCCTATATAACCACCCAAGGCCTGATGCTGTCACGGGGATGCACAACTCCAGCAGTGACACGCCCTTCTATCAATACGTAACAATACTTTCACACACGATTCATCCAATCTTCCACCCAGAATGAAAACAGAATCGCTAGTTGAGTAGTGATTAAACCTAAGACCATGAACTGCTTCCTCCAGCTTTCCTCACCAATAAACAAATGGTTCCTTCCACATCTATGATTTTGGTTCAAGAATGCAAAGTTGAGCTTGGAAATCAAAAGAAGAAAACATATTTAAAGTGGATAGGGCAAAAGAAAGTTTTCTTTGAAGACAAATTCTGTGTCATTCACAAGTCTAAGAGGGAACTGACATAAAGGTGTTAAAAACCTCTAAATAAGGAAGTGGGAGAAATCATTCTTGCAAGGTTTGCTCTCCCAAATGGATGTTCGTTCCCTATGTCTGTGATTAACATTCTATGTGAGGACAGTGATTTCTATTAATGAAAATTACTAGCACATAAGCTAAAATCTGTCTCCTGAATTGTAAGATGGTCCAGGGTGCAATGCTACTATGTCAAAGGACAAGGGAAAAAGCATAATACTAGCTTCCTTTAAAAAAAGAAAAGCATGTACATTTGTATATTTTAATCCAAATTTTTTTGCTTATAATGTTCAGTTAAAATTTTCCAGTTTGGAATGTAACAGAGAAAAACAGTGATATATTTTAAAGTAAATGAGATGATTCCAGTGAACAGCATTTTTAGAGCTTATTTTTGGGTTCTTCAGGAGGAAAGATGTCCTATATAAACATAGAAACATAAACATATGTCCTACATATACATTTTCATGGTATATAATTCATGGTATTAATACAAATAATAGTACCTGTTTTCTTCTCTAAGGTAATTTTCTATGGCTTGAGTCTCCCGCCCCAACTTCTGGGATCTTGTGTAGTCTCTCCAGGCCCGCAGGACCTTCAGTTGCAACTTCCAGTCAGACAGGGTCCCAGCTTTCCCCAGCTTAATCCTATGATCAAGAATCAGCTTGTGCCAGGCAGAGAAATACCGTTTTTGACACTGCAATGGAAACATTGGAAAATCAGTGCTGGGGTTTCTAATATCTACTGATGGGAACCCTCTCCTCAGATTTCCCCCTCATACTTTATCTAACAAATCTAAGGAACTTGATGGAAAGGGAACAGACAACTGCTTTATGCCAATAATGATGAGAAACACTCAAGTCTTGCAGCTAAGGCATTACCAGCCTCATGACTTAAGCTATTACTAAAATATTTAACTCTTGTCTTAAGGCACTAGTCCTACGTAGAGCTGAAGTAGCTGTCACAACTAAGATCTAAGTTAAGAGGCCTACTTGGGAGACTTGAAAGGTCTGCTTCCAAGAGATCTCCCATGCCAGACTGTGTTAGGGCTTCCATGCCAACCGGGGACATCACTGATGTCCTACACAAGTGAACACAGGAGATCCCATAGCATGGGATGTAGTCTCTGGTGCCTCAGAATAAGACAGTTAAAAATGGCTTCAGCTGAGCCACCGCTGACCATGACCACATGACCACTCCCCAAAAGCAGGCTCACCAGTGCTTTTGGTGAGCACTCCAAGAGAAACTAGATGGCCAGGCTGCTTGCAGTCTCCCACTACATGTATCTGACAACAAATCAGACAAGGTCTGCTGACCCTAAGGATGTCCCCAGAGGAGTACTTACGGTCCAAGGCTAAGACCTACATCTTCTTTTTCTCATTTTATGCTCTTACTTCATCAAATTCCTTTCAGTTCTTGGCCTTATACCAACCACACTGTTTTTGCACTTCCCCATTTATGGTCATATTAATTTCTCTGTCCTTTTATGCCCTCTCTTTGCCTGTTGACTTCAGGAGTCACCTCTCTCAGGAAGCCCTCCTATTACCAATCACTCTCCCCACATGTAAGGACTCTTCCCCTGGGTTGCCAGAGCAACCTATGCTTTCTATAGTCAAAGCAGTCCTCATACCATATTATAGTCACCTGATACCAGTCTCCACAAGGCGGTGAGCCTCTAGAGGAGGGCCTGGCAGAGCTGAGAGTGCACCACATGTGCATGCTCAGTTAGTCACGTCTGACTCTGCGATGCCATGGACTGTAGCCCGCCAGGCTCCTCTGTCTGTGGAATTCTCCAGGTAAGAATACTGGAGTGGGTAGCCATGCCCTTCTCCAGGGGATCTTCCCAACTCAAGGATCAAGCCCAGGTCTCCTGCATTGAAGGTGAATTCTTTACTGTCTGAGCCCCCAGGGAAGCCCTGTACCACATGTGGGGGGGCACTGCATAGAAAGTAACTGCATAGAAGGTGACTCTGGGAGGTCCAAGAGATGCCTAGCAACCAGCATCAAGAACTTGGTGGCCATACCAGGGTTGGCACTATTTATTGCCTCTTTCTCTTTAAAAATACCTATCCTTCACTATTTCAACATTTAGTGAGCACCCACCATGTTTGAATTTCAGGATTCTGAACAAGTATTTTTTATGATATAATCTCTGCTTTTGTGAGGTTATAGGGAGAAACGGTATATAACTTAAAGACCAATAACATAGGCGAGTATAGGCTGGAATTCCTAGAATAGCTCATTTGGCCTGAAATAGTTCCCACAAAAGAAACCAATTATATTCTCATTTAGAAAAATACAAAATCTTTTTTTTTTTTTTTTTATAATTTTCCATTAGGAGAAACCACGAAAGTCTTTAAAAAGTCCTTGTTTGTTCTCCATTATGTCAAACGAGACAGATTTTCTAGACTTTGACCTTAGACCTTATGGAAGGAAAAGCAGGAAGGATGGAGAAAGTAAGAGAAAAGGGAGGAAGAACAGAATGAATGAAGGGAAATTCGCTGAACATAAGATACATTTTTAGCCGTAACAAGGAAAAGATGCACAGCTGCCTGTTGAGGGGGTATGGTTTTTTATTATTATTTGTTTATCTATCCCAAAAAATACAGCATGAAAAAAATAGTGTGTAACTTGTGCACTGTAAAGAAAATATCATATTTATTTGCCAGATTCATTTAAGAGTTTCTTAAGAGACTTGATGAAATATTCTCTATATAGGTAACTATCTCTAATTTTAACTCCTGGAATATTTCTAACAATGAAATAGTACAAATATAATCCACCTTGATGATAATAGCACTATTAAGAGTGTCCTTGGATTTCCACATTCTTTCTCTCTGTAAAATTCAAAGCGTTTCACATGTACTATTTTATTAACTCATAGACAATCATTACAAAATAGAGTTCAGATATTATGATTTACCTTACCAAGCCAAACTTCAAATTGAAAAGGGATAATGGCTAAATTCACAAAGTGAAGAGTTCATGGTATACCTAAGGCTAAAATGAAAACATTCAGGCATTCTGATGACCCGAATATACCAGGCAAAAATTCTCTTAAAGAGGAAGAGCAAGTTATTTGCTTTTTTTATACTGAAAGAGAAAGAATTTGATACATCACTTATCTTAGTAGAAAAGCACTCCTGGAAAATGTGAATTTAAGAGGGGGGAAAATTTGAGTTTGTAAACGCCATAGTCAATATATTAATATTTCTTTTAAAATACTTAAGTTTAGACGTTGAGAACAAAATGATCAGTTTTGAAGGTCTGTAATTCAGTTTCACTACACAGAAGTTAATAGCAGCAAAGTGACATACTCATACAGTAACTGCTTTCTTGAAATCACCTTGCCCTTGGTTTTTATCCCTGCCTACTCCAAAGAGCAATCCAACAATCCCATTTAAATTAAAAAAAAAAAGTATGAATCAATAGCCACTTAGTTATACTTGATTCACAGTAAACATTATTTAGACAAACAGGAGTCCCAAAAATGTGCTTGGAAGAAAATATTTAAGAGAGGAAAAAAAGTCTTGGTTCTGTCTGCTCTGGGACAAGATGCTAGCACTCTGTTCTTACTGAGAAAAGACAAGAAGTGACACAGCTGCCAGTCACCATCTACTTACCCTTCCTATTATGTTCCCCCAAGCAGAGCCCCCATAGTGCTCAGGCCTGCTTCTCCTCTACAGTTTTCCACTCTGGAACTACAGAAGGGCTCTATCCCTTTGCTCTTTGAAACAAGAACTATTACTTAAAATCAAAGCTGGTTGGAAAAGGAACAGATTCTGCTTAAGCCAGAGAACCATGTTTGAACGAGGCAGACAACTAGTCTTTATCTCCCTCTGTTTCTTACCTAGCTCATTTATTTCTGTACCATGTTTTTATTTCTAATAGATTCTCAAATAATGTCATTTGCTCTTTTACTAAATTCTAACATCTCTTTTTTACAGTTCTGGTGATAATTAAGACTTGTTACAGGTAAATAAAATGCTGAAAATCACCGTGGGAAGAACTGCTCCTAAGTACATATCTACCTGCACTGCAGGCAGATTCTTTAGACTGAGCTACCAGGGAAGCCCCATGTTTGAAATAAAATATGACAAAGTGAGTTCAAAATTGGGAAAGGAGCACATCAAGGCTGTATATTGCCACCCTGCTTATTTAACTTATATGCAGAGGACATCATGTGAAATGATGGGCTGGATGAATCACAAGCTGGAATCAAGATTGCTGGAAGAAATATCAACAACTTCAGATATGCAGGTAATACCACTCTAATGGCAGAAAGTGAAGAATGACTAAAGAATCTCTTGATGAGGGTGAGAGAGAGTGAAAAAACTGGCTTAAAACTCAACATTAAGTGTAACATGTGTGATATCATAAGTGAAACGAATCGCCAGTCCAGGTTTGATGCAGGATGCAGGATGCTTGGGACTGATGCACGGGGATAATCCAGAGAGAGGGTGTGGGGCGGGAGGGGGGAGGTGGG